>JAVCKV010384704.1:0-13016 GCA_032274145.1 Herpochondria borealis | reverse complement strand
CCTGATATCTGTGCTAATGCCAGTTCGGCTCTGGCTTCCTATATCAGGTTTAATGCATCTACTAATCAGTGTATGTGAGCCACTATTCTCAGGCTTGCCAAAAGTATGTTTTTTAATTTTTCGATATGCACATTGGGCTACATGACTTTTAACACACCGAAATCAATCATCAATAATTTGTGGATTAAGGTTTAAGGTTTTAAGAGAGTGCACCTTCGAATTGCTGTACATTTAGAGTTTAAATGTACAGCAAAGTATCTTAATTTAACTGATTCAAAATAAAGGGAAAGTGGTAGCTACGGGCGGACTTGAACCGCCGACCCCAGCATTATGAATGCTGTGCTCTAACCAACTGAGCTACGTAGCTATATCTTAAAGTTACAGATCATTAAAGTTAGCTATAACTGAGGGCGCGTATTATCGCGGCAGTATGGTTAGCTGTCAAGCAGCTGGTATGGATTTTGTGATCATTTGACCCGTGATTTTGTTATTGATGTTACTGCTGTTTTAGTATTACATTTAAAGCCGAATCAATGATATTTGCGAGTCGTTAGAGGAGTGCAGTCAATAATGAAATTTTCAGCAAGTTTAGGGTTTTTGTGGGCCGATTTACCGCTGTCAGAGGCTATTTCTCATGCCGCCACCGCAGGCTTCGATGCGGTAGAATGCCATTGGCCCTATGACGATGGTGACCCTACACAAGTAAAGTTGGCGCTGGCTAACGCCCAGATGACAATGTTGTCATTGAATACTCGCCGAGGTGATATTGAGGCGGGTGATTTTGGTTTGTCTGCAATACCTGATCGCGAAGACGAGGCACGCGCTGCTATAGACGAGGCGCTAAGCTGGGCACGGAATGTAAATGTGCCCAATATACATGTAATGGCAGGTATTGTTGAGGGTGAGCGTGCTCGTAACACCTTTATTGCTAATTTAGTCTATGCCACAGAGCACGCAGCGATGTCGGGTATTACTATACTCATCGAGCCAATTAATCATTTCGATGTGCCGGGTTATTTTTTAAAGACGACGGATCAGGCTATAGCCATTATCGACGAGGTCGATGCTGCAAACCTTAAGTTGATGTTCGATTGTTACCATGTGCAATTAATGGAAGGGAACTTAACTCGGCGTTTAGCCGAGCTACAGCCCTTTATTGGTCATATTCAATTTGCGGGCGTACCTGCCCGTAACGAGCCCGATGTAAGTGAAGTTGATTATAGTTTTATTTTTGCTGCCGTAAAGGATTTAAACTATGAACAACCTATTGGTGCTGAATATAAACCGGCGACAACAACCGAGAACGGACTCGGCTGGATGAAAAAATTAGCCTAGTTCGAGGCTATTAGCTCGAGACTAACTGAAGTGCTTTATTAAGAAGGTTGCAAATAATTACTTAGTGAGTAATGAGTATTAGCGCTTATTTATCTTTCTTTTCTTTAGGAAAAAAACGTAATTGGGTCTGGCTAATTCGGTCGTGTAAGCACTGTTTGTTTTTATCCAATAGCGCCGTAAAAAAAAGTAACCAGCCAATAGGCGATGCAAGAATGCGTATAATGCACTTCGATAAGCTAGGTGAGTCGCCATGAAGATCGGTAATTTTAACGTGCCATGCGCGCATGCCCGTTGTTTCTCCAGCTTTAATCCAAAAATAACAATAAAAGCCTACGAATGTGACTAAAAATCCTACCTGATAAAACAAGCCGCTCGGTCGGTCAGCTTCCATATTAAAGACAAACTTACCGATAGCAATATAAATAATGCCGTAGGCGATACACACGGCAATAATTAACAGGCAGTCATAAATGATAATAGCAAAGCGTCGAAAAAGAGAAGGGTATTGGACAGCAGTAGGTTCGGTCATCGTTTATATAGTGCGTAAAGGTTAATAGAATTAAACCCCAGTATAACAAAATAATGTCGCCAAAGAGCTATTGTTGTTATTATTTAAGGAGATTAGCCGTTGCTCAGGTCGACAAATTCAAGCAAGATCATCATAATAACTTAACAAGCTCTAGCCGAAGCAATGTGGAAGTCTCAATGCTAGATATATACGCAGACATTTTAAAGAGCCAAATAAAGCTTGTTGGAATCGCTATTTGCATAAGTAATAATTGGACAGATAGCATTAGCTATCTGTTTGAATAGTTAATTTAAATACGGTTAAACAATAATAGTGATAAAAATAATAATGAAGTAGAGATGGATGTCAGAAATAATATTAAGCCTAACTAACATACAAAAGCGCTTTGGTGATATCGATGTCTTAAAGGGTATTAGCTTGTCTGCAAACAAGGGCGATGTCATCTCTATTTTGGGGAGTTCTGGCTCGGGTAAAAGTACGTTGCTACGCTGCATTAACTTTTTAGAAACACCAAATGCAGGCACAGTTAATGTCGCAGGCTTCGAGGTGGTTTGCGATGGTGATATGACTCAAAACGCTAAGAAAAACCAGCGAGTTATCTACAATATGCGTGCACAGCTTGGCATGGTGTTTCAGGGCTTTAAGTTGTGGTCTCATATGACGGTACTCGAAAACGTTATGGAAGGTCCATTGCATGTATTAAAACAAGCAAAAACTGATGTTAAAATGAATGCGCTAGCGTATTTAGATAAAGTAGGCTTAAGCGATAAGGCTAGTCAGTATCCAGCGCAGCTCTCGGGTGGCCAAAAGCAGCGTGTTGCTATTGCTCGAGCATTGGCCATGGAGCCTAAAATTTTGTTGTTCGATGAGCCCACCTCAGCTCTCGATCCAGAGCTCGTCAACGAGGTTTTGCTAGTAATGCAGGCGCTCGCAGCAGAAGGGCGTACAATGCTAGTCGTCACTCACGAAATGCATTTTGCAAGAACAGTGTCAAATCGTGTTGTATTTTTACACGAGGGTTTAATCGAAGAAGATGCGTCTCCCGATGCTTTTTTTGAAAACCCTAAATCTTTACGTGTTAAAGATTTCATTTCACATAAAAAATAATTAATTGGTTTTACTAACATCTTAAAATTAAAGGGTATAACAATGAAAAAAATAACATCACTTATATGTATATTGAGCGCGTTGTGCTTAAGCGTTAATACACTGGCGGCAGATAAAATAAAAATGGGTACAGAGGGCGCTTATGCGCCGTTTAATTCGGTTGATGCTAAAGGTAATTTAATTGGTTTTGATATCGAAATAGGTAATGCATTATGTGCTGCAATGAATGCCGAATGCGAGTGGGTAACCTCTGATTGGGACGGTATTATTCCGGCCTTACTTGCAAAAAAATTCGATGCCATTATTGCCTCTATGTCTATTACTGAGGAGCGTAAGCAAAAAATTAGCTTTAGCGACAAATATTATACGAGCCCTGTAAAGTTCGCTCGTATGAAAGGTTCAGGGTTTGAAATAACCGCCGAGCAACTTAAAGGTAAATATATAGCAGTTCAATCGAGTACCGTCACCGAAAATTTTGTACGTGGCGCTTTCCCCGATGCAAAAGTAAAAGCCTATAAAACTCAAGAGGAAGCAAATCTTGATTTTATTGCGGGTCGTGTCGATGTTGTTGCTGCTGATTCATTCGTGCTTTATGATTTTTTAGACTCAGATCAAGGTAAGCAAGCCGAGGCAATAGGTCCTGATTTTGACGATGTTAAATATTTAGGTGAAGGCATTGGTATTGGAGTGCGTAAAAATGACACAGAATTAGTTAACAGATTAAATGCAGCCATTAAAAAAATTAGAGCCGATGGTACTTATCAAAAGATTAATGATAAATACTTCAAGTTCGATGTGTACGGTTCTTAAGGGCGTCTAGTTTTTGTCTTGTTCTTTATATCTACGAATAAAAGTAACGAATGATTAACTTATATGTTTGAATTAGAGGGTTATTCATACGCTATTTTTTCTGGTCTTCAACAAACCTTAATGGTTGGGCTACTAGCCATGCTAGTAGCTTGTACTATTGGAGTGTTTGGTGCGTTGGCTAAAACCTCATCGAGTAAAATATTACGAGTTATCGCCTCTTTTTATACGGCGACGATTCGTGGTATCCCCGAGCTTATTTTACTGCTGTTAATTTTTTACGGTGTGCCTACCTTATTGCAAGATTTCTCTGCAGGCTTAGGGCTAGACATAACTATCGATTTAAATCCCTTTGTAGCCGGTGTTATTACGCTTGGTTTTATTTATGGTGCCTTCTCCGTGGAGGTGTTTCGAGGTGCATTTGGTCAAGTGCCCGCAGGACAACTCGAAGCTGCTCGCGCAATGGGTATGCGGCCATGGTTAATTTTTTATCGTATCTTGTTTCCGCAGGCGTTACGTTATTCTATTCCTGGCTTGAGTAATGTTTGGATGTTACTGATTAAGGCAACGGCATTAATTTCGGTTATTCAGTTAGATGAAGTCATGCGGATGACAAAAATTGCAGCGAATGCTACGCAAAAACCGTTTACGGCGTATTTATTTGCCGCCTTATTATTTTTAGGTATTACTTTAGTTTCTATGTTGATCCAAAAATATCTAGAAAATAAATACACCCGAGGTTATCACTAATGTCGTGGCATGTAGTGTGGGACAACGCAGGGTGGTTACTCGAAGGTTTTTGGGTGACGCTTCAATTAACCGCAAGTGCAGTGACTATCGGTCTCATGCTTGCGCTAGTTTTGTCGTTGTTAACCTTGTCAACACATCGCTATTATCGCTGGCCGGCCGAGACAATTACTTTTTTCTTTAGAGGCACACCGTTGCTAGTACAGCTGTTTTTGGTGTATTACGGCAGCGGTCAGTTTCGTCAAGAGTTAGATAGCATTGGTTTATGGACTTACTTTCGAGAGGCTCACTTTTGTGCCATTTTTGTGCTGGCACTTAATACGGCTGCCTATTCGTCAGAGATATTCTCGGGCGCTATTAGATCCGTTGATAGAAATCAAATTGAAGCAGGCCGTGCTGTAGGGATGACTAGCTTTGTACTGTATCGCCGCATTGTGTTGCCCCAGGCGCTGCGTATTGGTTGGACGGGTTATAGCAATGAAATTATTTTTATTATGCAGGCAACCTCGCTAGTGAGTATCATTACTGTGCTTGATTTAACGGGTGTCGCTGGGCGTATCATCTCTAAAACTTTTGCGATTTACGAAGTTTATATTGCGATTGCTTTGCTGTATCTAGCGCTTACTTATACGATGGTTTTTATTTTTAGTCGCCTAGAAAAACATCTAAATCGACATAAAATAAAATCTTAAATTCAACGAACACTATAATAAAATTTCTCATTCATGTCTGTTACTTATAAACTATGCTTAGTCCATTAGCCCAAGGTTTTTTTTTAGGTGTCTCGCTAATTCTAGCTATTGGCGCACAAAATGCGTTTGTATTAAAGCAAGGTCTCAAGGGGCAGCATGTTTTTTGGGTATGTTTTATTTGTGCATTATCCGATGCCCTTTTAATTTCTATCGGTGTTTTTGCACTCAGTGCTGTCGAAGCACTTATTCCTGAGTTTGCAACAGTAGCGCGTTTTTTTGGTGCCGCATTTTTATTTTTTTATGGTTGTAAAAGTTTTTTCAGTGCATACAAACAACGCAAAGGCCTAGAGCCTGAGGGCGCGCGTGCGACAAGTTTAAGTACGGCTGTGCTGACCTGCTTAGCGTTGACCTGGCTAAATCCTCATGTATATTTAGATACCGTGGTCTTACTCGGCTCAATCTCGCTGCAATACGGCGATCAATCTCATCTATTTGGCATTGGCGCTATTATAGGCTCTTTCGCTTTCTTTTTTAGTCTAGGCTACGGAGCTTCTTTTCTACGACCGCTCTTTGCTAAGCCCGTCACTTGGGTAGTGTTAGAGATAGTGATTGGTTTAGTGATGTGGGCAATAGCGTTAAGTTTATTACTATGAGTTAATCATTAATTTAAAGACTAGATAAGTAGCTTATGAAAAAATCGAAAAAAGTTGAAAATATAGCATTTACTTGGATTGAGCTACAAGGATGTATAGACGATACGCCCGAGTACAAAAGTAGGCTTTGGGCGTTGGAGATGCTCAATAATCTTGTATATTCTGACCCAAGAAAAGTCTGGGAGATAGTGCTAAAAATATTAGAAATGACTGACTCTGAGTTGATGTTGGAGCTAGTAGGTGCTGGCCCACTCGAAGACATGATGTGTGAAAATGATGAGCTAACGCTTAATTTAATTCGCAAAGAAATACGCCAGAATATAAGATTACGATTATCTATGAAATATGCAAGATTAGATAAAAGTGATACGAAATTAGCTGTTGATTTTTATAAGCTTGCAGGTGTTGAGCCACCTTTTGAATAGTGTTTGGTATTAGTTTATGAGGCCGTCCTGTTAATTTTTATAACAGATGCACTTAGCCCTACCTTTTTTAATGGTCCTATACCTAAAAGTCATCAGAGACTTTTAATATGTCCTGACCAAGTGGAATCACTGTTGATTTTACCTATTATTAGCCAAAGTAAGCTTAGAGCAATTTGTATTCTGGGCAAACAGAGTGATGGGTTTTCAGCCGATATGATTGGGCGTTTAATGCCAATACTGGGTTCTGTGGTGTGTGCTTTACAAAGTGCAGATTCAGTTAAGGGCAATTTTCTTGGTCTCGATAAAAAAATTGCCGACAATCGTTATTTAAGTAGCTTGTTGTCATCTTCACCTATCGGTGTGATTGTTGTTGCATCTGATAAATCTATTTTTACCAGTAACCCTGCTGCTCAAGATATATTTTTTCCATCTTCAAATAATAGTGATGGGCTCAAAACATTAATAGGTACATCTATTGATGAGCTACTTCCAAACTACAATGATCTTTTTAAATGGTCGAATCAAAAAGCGCGCTATGGGGAAGAGAAAAAACTTAAGAATACTCGCTTGTGGGAAGATCAAACTGCTTTTCGAATTGATGGCAGTAAATTTCTTGTTAATTTGACTGTGTTTCGATATGCCCATGGAAATCAACGTTATACTACATTACAAATTCAAGACATTACTGCAATGCGTACGAACGCAGAAGAATATCAACAAACACTGCAACAGCTCAGTGCCCTGACCCACTTGGTACCTGTAGGAATCATTCGAGTGAATATTTCTTGGAGTTGCGTGTATGCAAATGATAAATGGTATGAGTTTTCTGGATTAATCAATGAAGAATCGATTGGCCAGTTATGGATCAACGCTATTCATAATGATGATATTAAACATGTATTAGATGAGTTGCGCAATGCCTTGCAAGCGGGCCGAGATTATCAAAAAGAATTACGTTTAGTGTCACCTCTTGGGCAAATTCGCTGGGTAGAATTTAATACACGCGTTTTATTCGATGACATGGGTGTTGTCGAGGGTTTTTTAGGTACTTTTGCTGATATAACTGAACGATTAGTCCATCAAGAGAAACTTCGACACATTGCTGAATACGATGCGTTGACTGGGTTGGCCAATAGGCATCTTTTTCAGGATCGAATGCAGCAAGCCTTTAATAGCTCTGAACGGGATAACTCAAACATTGCAGTCTTTTTTCTTGACCTAGATGGCTTTAAAGATATTAATGACACCTTAGGACATGCAGCAGGCGATATACTCTTACAGCAAGTAGCCGAGCGTTTGTTAAATACACTACGTCGCAATGATACCGTGGCACGATTTGGTGGGGATGAGTTTGTTGTTTTATTGGGTCGGGACGATCATGAAAATGATATTGCATCGGTTGCAGATAAAATTATTAAAGTTATTGCGCAACCATATACTGTTAACAGCCAAGAAGTTTTTGTGACGATTAGTATTGGTATTGCCGAGGGTACCTTTCTGAATAGTTCTCCTGAGACTATGCTTAAACAAGCTGACGCAGCGCTTTATCTTGCCAAACGCGAGGGCAAAAATAATTTTCAGTTATTTAGTAATAAACTTAGCGATGAGTCGACACAACGCTTAGCACTTGTTAATCAATTGCGCTATGCCTTGGCTAAAAACAGTTATTCATTACTTTATCAACCCATTGCTAATGTAGACAATCAAAAAGTAATAGGGTTTGAAGCTCTATTACGTTTTACCGATAATAAAGGCATTTTGATTCAACCTGATCAATTTATTCCTATGTTAGAAGAGACCGGAATGATTGTTGAAACTGGCCATTGGGTTATACAAGAGGCATGTAGACAATTAAGTGAGTGGCACAAAATAGATGCATTTCCTAAAGACGGTTTTTTAGCATTTAACGTATCACCAAAGCAGTTGCTTGATGACTCTTTGTTAGATGTTATACGAGCATCATGTGTTACTTATGCTGTTGATCCACGGAACTTGATAATGGAGATAACTGAAACGGTCCTTATTAATAAGCCAAAAAAAGTTGGTGAGGTTTTACGAAAAGTTAAAGCCTTTGGTATTCGCCTCGCTCTGGATGATTTTGGCACAGGCTATTCATCATTAAGTTATTTGCAAAATTACCCTTTCGATCACTTAAAAGTAGATAAGTCATTTGTTGATGATTTACATGAAGGAAGTAATGATGCAAAAATCACTAAAGCCATTATTGCTTTAGCAGATTCACTAGATTTAAGCGTTACTGCAGAAGGCGTAGAAAGTGCGAGCTCATTAGATTTTATAAAAAAATTAGGCGCTAATTACTTTCAGGGTTATTTGTTGAGTAAGCCAGTAGGCGCAACAGAAGCTATTGCGTATGTTAAACACGGAATAATGGATGATTCGGTTATTAACTTATCTGATCATAAAAAATTAAAAACCTAATAAAGATTTGAAGCCATTTGAATTATAATATCCTGCAAGTTAAGTAAATTAACGACTAGAATTTTAACCGCTATCTAAATAAGCTTGCGCAGCGATCAAAAAAATCGGATATGATGTTATCGTCAAAGCCACACTCACTTCGCATTTAATATGCGATTTTACGTACCAGAGGTACATAGTGAAATCTTACCTAACCCAGTTTAAAAAGTGGCTTTTAACTTTTATTGTTATTGTTGTAGGCATTTTTTGTACGAGTTATTTGTCATTAAATATAAAGTATCAGCTACGCCAAGAGTCTAACGCCAAATTAAATGCTATTGCAGAACAAGTAAAGTTACGACTACAAGATTCAATAGAATTAGCGATAAATGACATGTATGGCCTGCAAGCTTTTTATCGATCTAGTGAAGACGTCACTCATGAAGAATTTAAGACTTTTACAGCAGTCTTATTTGACAGTGGACACGATTCTATTCAAGCCTTGAGTTGGGTGCCGATGGTTATGGATGAACAGCGTAATAGCTTCGAGGCTACTGTGCAAAAGCGTTATCCAGATTTTCGTATTGTTGAGCGCAGTGAAGAGGGTAAAATTATTCCTCGCGCTAAATCAAATTACTATTATCCTGTCTCCTATATAGAACCTTTTGAAAATAATCGTAAGGCTTTGGGCTTTGATATCAATAGTAATTCAATACGTCGCATGACTTTGGACTTTGCTCGGGATACAGGTGAAATAGCGGCAACTGCTAAGATTCGTCTCGTACAGGAAACCGGAGATTCATTGGGGTTTTTAATGTTATTACCCCTATATTATTCTGATTATCCACTCAGCAACGCCCAACAGCGCAAGAAAGCTCTACGAGGATTTGTGTCGGGTGTTTTTCGGATCAATAATTTAGTCGATAGTGCAAAACAACTTGCCAAACAAGAAAACTTTTTACTGACCTTGGCCGATTATAGTTCTGGAGAGAAAGATATTCTTTATGGTGATACTAATTTCAAGCAAGATTTTTCATTTAAATTAAACCTTCCACAAAGAGATTGGCAACTTCATTTAACAATGAATGACATATTGCAAGAGAAGACTGAGAACCCTGCTTCTATTATTTGGATAATGAGCGGCGGTTTGCTGCTGAGTATTTTAATGGGTATCTGTGTATATGCATTAATGCAGAGCATGATTAATAAACAGCGTATTGATAGATTGAATCAACAAATTCAAAAGCATAACACACAATTAGAAGCAACTATCGCTGAACGAACCAAAGAGCTGTTTATTAAAAATGAAATGCTTGAGGAAAATGTAGAAGTATTAACTAGCAAGCGCGAAAAGCTAGTTAAGATGATGGAAGAAGCAGAGGCAGCTAAACAACTTGCACAGCAGCAAGCCGTTCAGCTCACGCGCTCTAATCGAGATTTAGATGATTTTGCCTATGTTGCTTCACATGATTTGAAATCACCATTGCGCGGTATTGATCAATTAGCTAGTTGGGTGATAGAAGACCTTGAAGCAGGAAATACGCAAGAGATACCTGACAATTTAACCTTAATGCGCCAGCGTGTTCAACGTTTGGAGTCATTATTAAATGATTTGTTGGCCTATTCACGTGTCGGTAGAGAGAATGTCAAAATAGCTTCGGTAAATGTTGCAGAGATTGTTGATGAATTATTTGTCTTAAATGCAGCCCCACCAACGTTTATACTGACTACCGAAAAGAACTTACCTGTATTCTTAACGGCTATTACTCCATTTGAGCAAGTATTCCGTAATTTATTAAGCAATGCTGTTAAACATCATGATCGAGACAGTGGGCATATTCATGTCGGCTGTACTGAGGAGGAAAACTTTTATACCTTTTCGGTTAATGACGACGGCCCTGGTATTGAGCTAACACATCATGATCATATTTTTAAGATGTTTAAAGCGTTAAAACCTCGTGATGAAATAGAGGGCAGCGGTATGGGGTTGTCGATGATTAAAAGAATTGTCGAATTTTATGGTGGTAAAGTGTATCTAGAATCTATCAAAGGAAAGGGAAGTACTTTTTATTTTAGCTGGCCAAAAAAACTATAGGTACTTATAGCAAGCCTGGAATGTTGATGTTATATGAATCTCTCACGGGTTGTAGTAATGTATTAACTGAGTCAATACGAATAACGAGAATATATATGAGCCGTCACTATAAAGAAGTAAAGATTCTATTAGTTGAAGATGATGATGTAGATGCTAAAGCTGTCGAACGAGGCTTTAATAAATTAAAATTAGCAAACCCATTACATCGTGCCAAAAACGGTTTAGAAGCACTGACATTACTGAGAGGTGATGAGTTAAACAAGCCACTAACAAGGCCTTATATTATTCTACTAGATTTAAATATGCCGGTGATGGGTGGCTTAGAGTTTTTACAAGCTATTCGAGATGACATTGATCTCGAAGATTCAATTGTTTTTGTTTTGACCACGTCGTCTGCTGATGAAGATCGCGTTGCGGCTTACAAAGAACACATTGCTGGCTATATTGTTAAGTCTGATGTGCGAGATGGTTTTGCTAACCTCATTGAGATGCTGGATCATTATTGGCGTGTTGTCCTACTGCCTGCCTGAATAGGCAAATTTTTTGGCGCCCAATCTAGTCTTGGTTTACTCCAGTAATACCCTTGACCTTCAGTGCAACCTAAGCTTAGCAGGTAATCACACTGTGCCTCAGTTTCAATGCATTCTGCAACTACCTTCATATCTAGTGCTTCGCCTAGCGCTAAAATCGCTTTTAATACGGCTTGTTCACTTTTACTGCTATTTTGATCACATACAAAACTGCCATCAATTTTTAACGTATCGATCGGAAAATGATTGAGATAATTAAGCGATGAAAAACCAGTGCCAAAATCGTCAATAGCTAAACTAATACCTAATTTTTTTAATTCTTTAAGGCGCGCACTAACTTGTTGTATATCTGTCAATAAGACGCTTTCGGTGATCTCCATTTCCAAACAATTGCCTAAAATATTATATTTTTTGAGTAGGGGTAAGACAACATCACTGACAAAATGCGGACTGTTAAAAGAGCGTCCAGAGATATTAACACCAATACGAGTGTGCTCTTTATTGCTTGCTTTCCATTGAATAATTCGTTGGCAGGCTGTCTCTAATACCCATTCGTCAATTTGTTCGATTAATCCTAATTCTTCAGCCAAGGAAATAAATTGATCAGGAGGTATGTTTCCCAAATCTTTATGTTTCCAGCGAATGAGTGCCTCAACAGAATAAATTTTATCCGTTTTTAATTCAAATCTTGGCTGACAATGCAATTGAAAATTAGTGTCAGGGCTTTTAAGTGCATCTCTTAATGCTGTTTCTAATCTTGAGAAATGGCGTTTTTTATCAAATAGATTTTGTGTGAAAAATTGTACTTGGTTACGCCCTTTATTTTTCGCTTGATAAAGCGCATTATCTGCTTCGCCAAGAATCGTATTGAGCGTTTCTTTTTTACTTATATTAAAACTAACGCCACAACTTGCAGTACATCTAATGGATAAGTTCTCACTACTCATTGTATCAACGATAATGTCCATATCCTGCAAGCTCAATCTTATTTTCTCAGCAATTTTCAATGCCCGTTGTGGCTCACAATTAGGCAGTACAACCACGAACTCCTCGCCACCAATACGCGCACATAATTTATCTTTATAATCCAACGCTTGTAATACTTGGTTAACCATTATTAAGCATTGATCACCTACAGCATGGCCATGTTTGTCATTTATCGCTTTGAAAGAATCCAAATCTAACAACAGTAAACTAATATTTTTGGCCGAGTTATTTGCTGCGATTAATAACCGGTTTCCTTCTTCAAAAAAGAAATGACGATTATGCATACCCGTTAGTGCATCACGAAAAGCTTGGTTTGTGAGTTTTAATTGACTTTTTTCCATTTGTTTAGAAATTATGGTTAAAACAAACACCATTTCTATTATGTTAATGACAAAAGCAGATTGATAAAGAAAGCGATTAGTAAACACGCTGAGTTCGATAAAAGGTGTCTCATTAAACGTATTTTCACAATAGAAAAATAATAAATTGGCAATCAAACTTAAAATGTGTCAAAGACAAAGAAGTCCGTGGTCAAAGGGTATTTGTAGATATTAGTGACATCATACTAAAGTATAAACTCAGATTTAAGTCAAATAAGGTTCGATGACAATGCGCAATTTCTTCAAATTAGCATAATGAAAATATACTAGACGTCGAAGTTGTATAAAATTGATGGTGTTAGTGATTTGTC
>JAVCKV010384593.1:0-13019 GCA_032274145.1 Herpochondria borealis | reverse complement strand
TAACGAGTATAGCTCGCAGCATACGGAGGTGATTGTGACGAGGGATGTTGAGGCGGCGGAAGGGTTTATGGCGCAGATTGATTCGGCCTGTGTTTTCCATAATGTTTCGACGCGTTTTAGTGATGGCGAAGAGTTTGGGTTTGGGGCTGAGATTGGAATTTCGACAGATAAGCTGCATGCTCGGGGACCGATGGGGCTGCGGGAATTGACTTCGTATCAATATCGGGTGCGGGGAGAGGGGCAGTTGAAGGGGTAGGGGGCTTTGAGGCGCTGGGGAGGACAGGAATGTCCACGCTCCTTATTCATTGTGCGTAGATGTCTTTGTTGGAGGCTGAGAATTCGGTCTTTAATTTGACGGTGAGGTTGGAGAGGTCGACGAGTTTTGGGGTGGCGAAGGTCCACTGGCGGGAGTTGCCGTCGTGGGGGAAGCCGATGAGGAGGTGGAGGGCGTCTTCGGTGACTTTGGAGTTTGTGGACGAGGGTTCGTAATAGAAGGTGCGGAAGCTGGATTTGATGGATTTCGCTTCGAAGAGTTTGGGGTCGAGGTAGGCGATGGTGCCGGTGGGGAGGTGCTCGACGCGGAGGTCGGGGTAGCCGGAGCGTTGGGTTTCGCCAGATTGAGTTTTGGGAAAGTCGCAGGTGAGGTCTGGGTGGGAGTTGAGCTCTAGGCGAAGGGCGTCTTCGAAGAGGGCGGAGACTTCGTTAATGCGGCGTTTTTCGCGGGCCGGTGAATCGGGCAGGCTCATGATTTCGCTGACCTTTTTCCCGGCTTCTTGAATAGCGGCGAGAAGGGGGGCGTGGGAGGAGTCAGATTTGAGAACTGTCACGCCGCAGGTTTCTTGAATCACGGTGGCGAGTTGGAATTTATTTCCGGTGACTGAGCCGAGGCCTGCGAGTGTGATTTTCTGGGGAGGCTCCACTTTTTTATGGGCCCTGTCCTTGACGTAGATCCCGGTGAGCCCCCCCAAGAAGAGAGTGAAGATAGGGAAGATGATGGGGAGGGAGTATTTCATCGGTGTGAGTTTACAAAAAAAGCCCGCATCAGGCGATGCGGGCTTTTTGAAAAAATGGGAGTCTCTTTAGACCATGGATTCGATGAGCTTCTCGAGCTTCACGATGTCGGCGGAGAAGGCGCGGATTCCTTGCGCGGTTTTCTCGGTGGCCATGGCGTCCTCGTTGAACTGGAAGCGGAAGGCTTTTTCGTCGTAGGAGATTTTTTCGAGATCGCTGTCGGGAGCGTCTTCGTTGAGCTTTTGCTCAAGAGGGCCATCGGTGTTTTGAAGCTGCTCGAGGAGTCCTGGAGAAATGGTGAGAAGGTCACAACCGGCAAGCGAGGTGATCTGGCCGACGTTACGGAAAGAGGCTCCCATGACTTCGGTTTTGTAGCCGAATTTCTTGTAGTAGTTGAAGATCGCTGTGACGGATTGCACACCTGGGTCTTCTGCTCCTGTGTAGTCGATGCCTGTGCTGCTCTTATACCAATCGTAGATACGCCCAACAAAAGGTGAAATTAGCTGCACGCCAGCTTCCGCGCAAGCGACAGCCTGGCTGAAGGCGAATAAAAGAGTGAGGTTGCAGTGAATACCTTCTTTTTCCAAAACTTCCGCTGCCTTGATACCTTCCCAGGTGGAAGCGATCTTAATGAGGACACGTGAGCGGTCAATGCCTGCAGCTTCGTATCTAGCGATAAGTTCTTTGGCTTTCGCTACGGTGGCGGTAGTATCAAATGAAAGTCTAGCGTCTACTTCTGTTGAAACTCGACCGGGTACGACCTTGAGAATTTCGAGACCAAAGTTGATCAATACACCATCCATGATGGATTCGATTCCAGAGTTGTCCTTTATAGCCTGATCGACCAAGTGCTGGTATTCTGGCTGTGAAGCAGCTTTGAGGATGAGTGATGGATTAGTGGTAGCATCCTGAGGCTGGAATTCGTTGATCGCTGCGAAATCACCAGTGTCAGCTACGATGGTGGTGAATTTACTTAGGTTTGTAAGATGGTTGGACATAGTTTTATTGAATTGAAGTGGTAACAGCATATGCATGAAAGTAGACGAGATCCATTCCAAAAATACTGGATGACAGTTTTTTGTGACATCGTAAAAAAGAAATAATTTTGAGATGAGTTGTGATATCTTAAGACGCCTCTCGGTTGACCGTTCTTAAATTAAGACTGAATTTTATTGCAAGAGCAGGTTAGCATGGCTTCACTATGGGGTTACGATGTCATCTGTTCAGATATACCAACTTATTGTTCGCCATTTTGGCAATGCGAATACCACTCGCAAGCATAATGGCACAATGTTGGAGAATGGCTGTGGGAAATTCAATGACATTTCGGTAATCGCGTTGAAAGCTATTAAAAATATGGGTTTTACTCATATCTGGTATACTGGGGTGATTGAGCATGCGAGTGGCACTGACTATCCTGAAAGAGCTGCTGATGACGAGAAACTGCTAAAGGGGATAGCAGGAAGTCCTTATGCTGTAAGGGATTATTTTGACGTGTGTCCTGATTTAGCCGAGCACGTGGAATCTAGATTAGAGGAATTTGAGGAACTATTAAAGAGAACAAGACGGGTAGGACTCGAGGCTATCATTGATTTTGTGCCAAATCATGTCTCTCGTTCTTATGGAAGTGATATTAGGCCTGACATAGATTTTGGAGTAAATGACCAAACGACAACCTTCTTTAATCAAGATAACAATTATTTTTATCTGGAAGGAGAAGGAGAGGTAGAGCTTCCGACAGGTATCTACGCGGTGGAGGGAAGTTCAGGAAAGGTGACCGGGAATAATGCCAATACATGGAGTCCTAGTAAAAATGATTGGTATGAGACCGTTAAGCTTAACTATGGACATGATTTTAGGCAGGGAGCGGACGCTAGTCATTTAGAGATTTATGTTGAAGCTGACCTAGAGAAGGTGCCTGACACTTGGCAAAAAATGGATGAAGTGCTGGCATATTGGCAATCATTGGGAGTTAGGGGATTTCGTTGTGATATGGCCCACATGGTGCCTGTTCCTTTTTGGCAGTGGGTGATTAAACGTGTCAGGGGGCGGGATCCTGAAGTGTATGTCACAGGGGAGGCGTATGACCTTGATCCGACTAAACTGACACATGGAAATATTCTAGATGAACTCTTGAACGCGGGATTTGATTCGGTATACGACAGCGAATCCTACGATGTTGTCAAAGCAATCTATGAGTCAGGGAAATGGGCCAACGATATTGACGATTTGCTATGGGATGAGACACGTTTACATAGAATGTTACGTTATGTTGAGAATCATGATGAGGTTAGGGTGGCGTCACTTGCCCATTGGGGTGGCGGTGGAGCTAATGTAGGTAAGGCAGCCTCAGCGGTGTTGATGGGTATAGGTAAAGGTTCTGTCCTTTTATATTCTGGCCAAGAAGTAGCTGAGCCTGCGGACGGAAGTGAAGGATTTTGTGGTGATAATGGTAGGACAACGATTTTTGACTATTGGAGTTCGCCTGAGGTTTGTAAATGGGTTCATGGGCATTTATTTGATGGCGGAGGACTTGATGATTATCAGAAAGATTTGAGGTTGTGGTATAGCTGGTGGATGAACACGTTGCGTCAGCCTGTCTTTTCCATAGGGAAAGTGTATGGATTGAACGGACATAATCTCAATAATCCTCAATTTGGAAGGTTGGGAGATGAGGAATACAGTGGGCATTGGTTGTATGCATACCTGAGATACACTACGGAACAGAGTGTATTAGTTGTGGTAAACATGAATCCGTATCATGTGATGGAGGATGTAGTTATCCGCGTACCTTTTGAAATGGCAGAACTACTCGGTCTGTCTGAGGAAATTTATCTTGCTGATATTAGCCCTTGCGAGGTCAAATTGGTTAAGAATTAAAAGAATTCATCACATTTATATGATATTGTTTTGAGCTCTTTTTACTAGGTGTTTCAGTTTAGGTAATTCTGTTGCAAAAAACGTTAGGAATGATAAAACTGTAATCTACTTGCAAAAAACGTTCAAAAAAAAAGATAAAAAAAACAGAAAAGATTATTTTTCTTGCAGGTGCGGGCGAAATGTGACAGAACCAATACGTAGAATTTCCAACATGTTTATGAAAAAACGATCAATAATCCCTGTTGTGTTCTTCGCAGCTAGTATGTTTACTAGTGCGGATGTTAACATGGCAGCATATAAGAAAGCTGTAAAATCTGAAGCTGTAACGACAGTTGTGGCTAAATATGTTGCTGAAAATCCAGAGGATGTGGTTACTTTAGTTAAGGAAGCAATTATTCAGACTGAAGCTTCTGCAGAAGACGTAGCTAAGATTGTTAAAGCTGCTATTGAAGCTGCTCCGGAGAAAGCTCGTGCTATTTATGTAGCTGCTTTAGCTGTAGCACCTGATGCTCATGATGAGGTGATGAAAGTTTATTACGCATTAGTACCGAACTCAGGAAAGACAGCTGGTGATGCCAAGGGAGGTTTGGATAATAAGGATAACAAAATGAATTTAGGCGCTGCCGAGACCGATGTCGGTGCTGAGGTAGACGATATTATAGCTCCGAATCCACTTGATTTTCCGACTGGAATTGTTGGTGCTAATCAGACTGGGCCAACACTTGGGGGTCAGGGAGGCTTCCCATTGATTCCAGTGGGCAACACTCCGACCACAATCGCCCCTACTATTCCACCAGCTCCTATTTCACAGTTTTAATTTATAGGACTTTACAGGTTTTAAAAAACAGGTGACTTTTTGTGACCAAATAGATCAACTTTACTTTATATTTAAGATGAATAAATCAATTTTTGCAATAGCAGCCATGCTGCCTACCGTGGCCTCTGCTCAAGGTCTTTTTGACATCGCTCCTAACGATGAAGCTATTGACAGCGTGCAGCTTAGTTATACTGCTGGTGCACGTATCGGGTGGGACTCCAACATTTCTCCGGGATCAGGAACTGATACCAGCAGCACTTTTAGTAGTGTATACATTGGGGCTAACGCAGTAAGTGTTTCTTCTCGCTCTACTCTAGAGTTTTACGGTCGTTATACAGCTAATTTTCACGATAAGACAGCGACAGGTTCAGATAGCTTTTCCAATAACATGAATGTTGGGCTTAACTATTCTTTGCGTATTAACGAACGTGTTCGTTTTTCTTCTCGTAATCACGTAGGCTACGAATTAGAGCCAGATTATAATTATGGGTTTGCAAATACACGTGCAATTGACGAATATCTTTATTGGTCAAGTGATAATTCAATAGGTTACCGTTTTAGTAATAAACTGGCTTCATACTTCGGTCTTTCTATTACTGGAGTTAATTATGGAGCAGATAATAGTGCTGGAGATCGAAAGACATTTACCCCTTATGTTCAAGGTCGTTACCAACTTTCACCTCGCACCGTTTTGACAGCTGGCTATCGCTATAATATTGGTGATAATGCTACTGGCAGAGATTCAACGAGTCATATTCTTACAGTTGGTGCTGAGCATCGTCTTAGTCCTACTGCAGTATTCGTAGTTCGTGCTGGTGCACAGATTCACGATATCGATGGTGGTGGAAGCTCAACTTCTCCATATCTTGAGGCAGCGTATAGAACTAGTATTTCAGAAAGAACTAAGCTACGCACATTTGTGCGTTATGGTATCTCTGATTATGACACCAGTTTCCCAGGAGGTTCTTATGATGTTAACCAGAACCTTCGCTTTGGTTTTGCTGCAACACATCAAATGTCAGAGCGTCTAGTATTTAACACGGGAGTGAGTTACATCTTCAGTGATTTCCAAGATAGCCCTAATGCCTTACCTGATGAGACTGCTTCTTTGCTAAATGCTTATGTTGGTTTAAACTACCGCGTGTCAGAGAGCATGTATCTTGATGCGACTGTTAACCAGACTTGGGCATCATCAGACATCGCTACACGTGACTACGACCGCACGAGAGCTAGTGTTGGTTTGAGTTATTCATTCTAAATTCTGACTTACTATAATTTTTTTAATGGTCGCAGTGTAAATGCTGCGGCCATTTTTCTTTGATAACCGAGCTGTAAACTCTGTCGAACGGAGGTAGGCTAGGGGATAAATATACACTCATATAGCTCGTTTGGTTTTGGAGTTGTGGCAATTGTTGATATCAGACTGTGGCTTGTTTCATTGCTTGGAACAAATTTTTCGTTTTCGCTGTAATTTTTCTGCAACGTTGACTAGAAGCAACCTATTAAACTATGAGGATAGATGAATCAATTCAGAGAGTATTAGATCTTGGAGTAAGAGAGTTTGTCGTTTGTGCGGGGGCAAGGAATCTTGCAGTGGTTGCTGCATTGGCATCTCACGAAGAGTTGCATTTGTGGAGCCATTTTGAAGAACGTTCCGCAGGCTTCTTTGCATTGGGGAGAATGATGGCCTCAGGCGAGCCGTGTGCAGTTGTAACCACATCTGGAACTGCTGTTGCTGAGTTGTTACCATCCGTGATTGAAGCTTATTATCAGGGTAGACCTCTGATTGTGATTTCCGCTGATCGACCAGCCTCTTTTAGAGGATCAGGAGCCCCACAGGCTATTGAGCAATTGGGGATTTTTTCTGACTATGTGGAAAATTGCTTAGATATCAGTAGTGATGAGAGAGAGGAGATACAGTGGTCAGGTTCAAAGCCTCTGCATGTAAACATTTGCATTGAAGAAAGTGCAACCGTGACCACCGATTTTAAAGTCACTAAATTTCGTCGCCATCGTGAAAAAATTGTGGTCGGAGAAGTGGTGAAATTTGTTTCTGGAGTTTGGGACGGTCTGGTGGTTGCTCTAGGAGGATTAGAGCCTGAAGATCGTGAAGAAGTGTTTCATTTTGTGAATGATCTTAAAGTGCCCGTTATCGCTGACGCAACCAGTGGGTTGAGAGAGGCGCTTGGCAAGCGTCTTGTGGCAAAACCCGAGAGTCTGCTAGAAAATGGAATGATAGGCAAATTGTTACGTATTGGTGACGTGCCTGTCGGAAGATTTTGGCGAGATCTTGAAGATATGAATCAGGTCGAAGTGCTGTCGATTTCTCGTACCGGTTTCAGTGGTTTAGCGAGGCAATCGACTGTGGTTAAGGGAGATATTTCTCGAACTTTAAAAGGCATGGGAGCTATTGAGGAAGTGGGAGATGTGATGGATGCGTTGTCAAAAAATAATCGAGAATGGGCGTTTTGTGACGAACTACTGGAAGCTTACCCAGACAGTGAACCGGGGATGATGCGTGTTTTATCACAATATGCATCAGTATCAGAGCTTCTTTATTTGGGGAATTCACTGCCGATAAGAGAATGGAACCAGTTTGCTCAGAGAGATATTCCAGTCGAATTTGTCAGAGCCAATAGAGGCGCAAATGGTATTGATGGTCAAATTTCTACCTGGCTTGGAGTGTCGGCGGGTATTGAAGATAGTTGGGCCATCGTTGGAGATTTGACGGCATTGTATGATATGGCAAGTTTAGCCCTTTTACCACAAGTAGAAGGCAGCCGAAGAGTGCTTGTTGTGATCAACAATCGAGGTGGACGTATCTTTGAGCGTTTGCCTCAAGTGAAGAAAATGGATGTGGATGTTCAGAACCTTATTGCCAATGCCCATCAGGTTGACTTTTCTCATCTTGCGTCAATGTGGAAAATGGAGTATGCTCTTTATGAAGAGGCTATTGATATGGAGATTGAAGCAGGGGAGGTACCTTTGCTTGTGGAGCTCAGACCATGTGCAAAGCAAACAGAGGCTTTCTGGGGGCAATGGCATGGCAGAGGCGATCAATAGTCGAAAGTAGAGTTAACGATGTTTTCATTTTGCATATCAACAGCAAAGCACATTTTGCACACAAGATCTCTGCGACGTCAACTTGGCGTGCGTGTATTGATATTGTTGATGATCTTGTTTTCTCTTGGTGTATTTTTCATTGGTGATTGGTTAGAGCGGCATCCTTGGCCATTTGTAATTTTTTGGGCCATTGTATTTATTCTCACTTCATTTTTAATGTTTTTAGGAGCCTATGACGCCCTACGTGTGCTGAAGGAGGTTAAGGATGAGCACGACAAGGAAATTGTCGATGGATTGCGTGAACTTGCCGAACAGATTCGAGAGGAAGAAGGGCTGCGTAAAAAGACAGAGAATAAATAGTCTGTTGACTGTGATGAAAGCCCTTTTAAGGTGTTGAAATGAGCATTTGCACAGGCAGAGGACAGGATGGAATGACGGATTTGTTATTCGGGAAACGTGTAAGTAAATCAGATCCAAGAATTATAGTATGTGGTAACATTGACGAGCTGAATGCACATGTAGGTTTAGTCAGATCTGCTGGAGCCAGTGAGGCAGTGGTGGAAATCCTAGATCAGATCCAGCAGAATTTAGTTGCCTTGATGGGTGAGGTAGCGACTGAAACTGAGGATTTCCCCAAGTATCGAGAGCAAGGTTATTCGCAACTGTGCGAAGAGGATAGGAAGTGGGTTTTGGAGTTAATAAAAGAAGCTGAATCAGGGTCTAACCCAGTTCGTTTCCGAGGTTGGGCAAGGCCGGGTAAAGCTGGAGTGTTGGCAGCTTCATTTTTAGATGTTTGTCGTACTATTTGTCGTCGTTCAGAAAGGGATTTTTGGATTTGGGATAAGGATGATGTTTATTTGCTTCATAAAAGATATCTTAATCAACTTTCTGACCTTTTCTGGTTGTTGGCTCGTGAGGCTGAGAAGGAGCAGGGATGAGATTGCTTTCGTTTTGACTTTCTCTCAAGCGTATGATTCCTAGTTTTTATGAGTGACAGAGGGATTTTTGGAGGAGTGGAAGCTGGCGGCACAAAGATAGTTTGTGCCGTGGGGAATGCTGCTGGTGATGTTCTCAAAGAGGAGCGTTTTGCGACTGAACTTCCGCAACTGAGTATTCCAAAAGTCATCGCTTTTTTCAAAAACGCCGAAAAAGAATTCGGGAAAGTAGCTCGTTTTGGGATTGGAACATTCGGCCCAGCTGGGGTAAACAAGTTGAGGGATGACTACGGGAAGATTCTAGCGACTCCGAAGCCAGGTTGGAAGGGGGCTGACTTTGTGGGCGCATTTGAGGAAGGTTTTCCGAAGATTCCAGTTGTTTTTGATACGGATGTAAATGCAGCAGCTTTAGGTGAAGGATTAAAAGGTGCGGCCAGAGCGTTGAGAACCTTTGTGTATGTTACTGTTGGCACTGGGATTGGGGCTGGAGTAGTGGTGGATGGAAAAACTTTGACAGGAGTGCTTCATCCAGAAATTGGGCATATCGTTGTTCCTTCCTTTGACACCTTTGAGGGCGTATGCCCGTTTCATGGGAATTGTCTGGAGGGGTTGGCCAGTGGAATTGCGATAGAAAAACGTTGGGGTATCGAAGCTCACAAATTGCCAGTGGAGCATGAGGCCTGGAAGTTACAAGCCGAGTATTTGGCTGCGTTGGTTCAGACGTTGACTGGAGTTCTCAGTCCAGAGAAAATTATTTTGGGAGGTGGGGTGATGGAGCAGAAACAGCTATTTCCAATGATCCGTAAAAGGTTCGAAGAAAGGTCCAAGGGCTATTGGCCTAATATAGATGATTATATTGTTCCTCCTGAGTTAGGTAATAGGGCTGGTATTGTGGGTTGCTTTGCCTTAGCTGGGTTAGCTTAGAAGGAAAGATAGCTGAGGTGTCGAAATAATAAAGCTTTGATGATTTGATACTAATAATTTTCTTTTGAGTTGTTGTTGAGCTTGGTCGCTGAGTTTAGTAGAAGCTCAGAAGTGATAGGAGTTGTCGAAGGATATATGGGAAGCAGTGGTTTAGCTCAGGAGGTGCATGACATCTTTTCTGAGAGTGGTTTACTTTCTAAGTCCAAGGATTTTGAATACAGAAAGGAGCAGCAGGAAATGGCTGTTGCTGTTGCTCAATCTTTGACTGAAAAATCGGTTCTGCTAGCTGAGGCTGGAACGGGGGTAGGGAAATCGTTAGCCTATCTTATTCCTGCGGTGAAGTTCGCAATAACCCAGGGCAGAAAGGCAATTATTTCCACACACACCATCAATTTACAAGAACAGTTGATGGGTAAAGACATTCCTTTGGTGAGGAAGTTGTTAAATATTGATTTCGACGCTGTGCTATTGAAGGGTAGGGGCAATTATTTGTGTCCTTTAAGGCTTCGGATTGCGATGGATCAACGAACTGATTTGTTTACTAACTCTGAAATTGAGGAATTGAAAATGATTCAAGATTGGGCTGAAGGAACAGAAGATGGCTCTCTAAGTGACTTGGATTTTAAGCCTTCTCCAAAAGTCTGGGCTCAGGTGTGTAGTGAGCCTCACATTTGTACAGTCAGACAGTGTGGCCCCAGAGGGAATTGTTTTTATCAAAAAATAAGAAAACAAGTGGAAAAAGCGCAACTAGTTGTAGTGAACCATACTTTGTTTTTTACTTTGTTGGATTCTGAGAAAAAAGAAGAGGATGAAGATTTAGGGTATATCTATCCAAATGATTTTGTCATTTTTGATGAAGCCCATACAATGGAACATGTGGCGGCTGCTCAACTGGGTTTGAGAGTGTCGCATGCAGGGTTGAGATTTGATATCCAGCGTTTGTATAATGCCAAATCCAAGAAAGGGCTACTGAGAACCTTGAGAAGTAGCAAAGGTATCACTGCGGTAGATAACGTGATGTTAGCTGCAGAAGAGTTTTTTATCGAATTGTCAATGGCTGCTCAATTTGGTGATTTTTCTCGTGAATCGAGAGTGCGTGAGCCAGACCTTGTAGAGAACAACATGGCGGAACCTCTACGAAAGCTATGGTTGGCTATCGAGGAGGAATCTGAAAAGCTGGATAAAGAATCATCTGTGCGAGCTGAGTTGATCGACGGAGCGAATAGAATGCGTGAGACTCATGCGGCCATTACGGCTTTCTTGAATCAAGACGATGAGGAAAGTGTTTACTGGGTCCACAAAGGTGGACGTGAGGGTGATGAATACAGCGTACACTCCGCTCCCGTTAATGTTGCTGACAGATTACGTTTTCTGATGTTCAGAGAAGGTAAAACCTGTGTTTTGACAAGTGCGACGCTTGGTGTAGGCGATCAGGATTTAGAGTATTTTAAAACCAGAATTGGCGCCGAAGAGGGCAAATCCGTTAAAATTGGTAGTCCGTTCGACTATCAAAAGCAGATGCAAATTTATGTCATGAAATCTATGCCTGATCCTCGTAGCGATGATTATGAGGATGCCTTAGTACATTGGATCGGCAGGGTGTTGAAGTACACGGAAGGTAAAGCGTTTGTTCTTTTTACGAGCTATCGAGTGATGAGGTCAGTAGCTGAAAAAATGGAAGCTTATTTTGAAGAAAATGGGTGGCGTCTTTTGGTTCAAGGATCTGGAACGCCTCCGCATAGAATGGTACAGGAGTTTCGCGATGACATACACAGTGTACTTTTTGGTACGGACAGTTTTTGGGCTGGTGTGGATGTGCCTGGAGAATCGTTATCAAATGTGATTGTGACACGCCTGCCCTTTGCTGTGCCAGATCATCCGTTGATTGAATCGAAGCTCGAGCGGATCCGCGAAGAGGGAGGTAACCCATTTGTAGAATTTTCTGTGCCTGAGGCTGTAATCAAGTTGAGGCAGGGAGTAGGGCGGTTGATTCGAACTCAGAAGGACTCAGGAATGGTGGTGATCTTGGATAACCGAGTGGTGACAAAGCCTTATGGAAAAGCGTTTTTAGCTGCCCTTCCTGATGCACCGGTAAAGATAGTTAAGTAGTCAAAAAAAATGCTTCCGACCCCATTAAAGGCTCGGAAGCAGATTTGAAATATTTTGTAAATTTATATTCTAGAATTCAACCTTGTCACTCTTTTCGACTTTTGCCACTACAGTTTTGTATGGCTTAAGAGTTTCAGTGAGTTGCTCAACAGTGATATCCACATCTTTACTGAGGAATAGTTCAAGCTTCTTACCTACGAATGCGACAGCTACGCCATCAATACCTGCTAAAGCCACACGGACTTTTTCACAGCTACCAGCTCATCCAAGACCTTTAAGTGAAGCGGAAACGAGCGCCACTGGTTTGGTCATTTCTTTGGCCGCTAATGAGCCAAATTGGAGGCCTTTTCCTGTAATAGCAGTTTTGACGCTATCTTCGGTGATTGCCTGGCCATCTTTAACCATCACATAAGCAGTGGTTCCAGATACGCGAACTTTCTCTACAGAAGCTAATGAGGTAAGGGCTGCACGAGCCTTTTTTGCTATTCCTCATCCAGCGCCTGAGAACTTCACAACCTGAAGCTTAAGTCCAGCAGTTGCTGCCTTAGCTGATTGTGCCTCTTTCTTTCCCACTACAGTAGCCTCTTGTGCAAAAGCACTTTGGCAGACCGCTGCAGTAGCGAAAAGTGTACATACGAATTTTAGTTTCATAACGGTAATAAAGTAGTTCAAGGTCACTGGAGGAGCAACAAATAAATTGAAACTATCGTGTCAATTATTACTAAAAATACCAAAACTCCGAACAAATTTCAGGAAATCCGATGCTTCTGAGTGTGCTTAGAATGTGCCAAATAAGTGGGTATAGCGGAGCGAGGGCCTGTCATGTAGTATTTCTAGGGTGTGCTATTTGGAAGCTATTCGCTTCACTAAACCATCAAATAACTGAAATCGTGATTTTCAGAGTCCCAGTAGGATAAGCTGCAGACCTAGCAGTTAAATTAGAAAATATGAGAACAATCATCAGGGTGAAGTGCAAATTTGCTGTTCAGAACTATCCCTGCTATGATCTCCTAGTATTGTCGATTTCTGTTCAATTTCACTCTTTTATGATCGTTTTAGCACCCATTGAACTTCTTTGTAGAGTAGTTCTTCTCCTTTTTTGATAACTGAACCAATAGATAATCAAGCCTCCATTGGCTCAATTCGCTAGTATCCCAACAGGGACTGGATTCGATGACTGATAATTCACAGGTAACTGATCTACCGACATCTAATGTGCAAGGGGAAGGCGATTCGACCAAATTGACATTCAATACTTCGCTGGAAAAAGGTAGTAATTC
>JAVCKV010384482.1:0-13021 GCA_032274145.1 Herpochondria borealis | reverse complement strand
GCCAGCAGTCCCCTTCTTCGCCACGACCTGCCCCTCCATCTAGCTCTACCACGCTCCGTCCTTTTGTGCTCTGCTATGGGCGAGCTATCCGCAGCACTACAATGGGCATGACAGATGTCCGAAAACTTGAAATTGAACGCGGAACGCAGTGTTCCCGAACCGTAAACGAAGGAGTACTTCGTGGATCACCCTGAGTGCGTTACTGCTTGTATCTACCAGGACGGGGAGGTCCTTACTAGGTGTCGCGAACTGCTTCCACCCTTCGGGCAGAGCGATTTTGCGGATGACATTGTACCCAGATCCCCTTTCGATGAGGACTGGGGTCGGGTAACGGACCTTCGAATTTACACCGACTGCACCTAGGGCGACTTAGTGCCGCCGGGACAAGGTTAGGCAGTGACTTTTTATATATTCTGTGGTTTCAGCCTCTTCTGAACCCCTCGTATTCTCGTATTGATCTTCATCTGGTGGCATTGCCTCTTCATCGACACCTGTTCGCAATTCTTGATGCAATTGAAAAAGGTCCTGGAAGCCGTGCTCTTCGCACTCCAACTTGCTTATTTAACTACGGCGGGGCTTGGCTCCTTCTCAGCGAGATCATGTGGAATCCCAGGACTCTTGAGCATAAGAGTCCTGCGGCGGTGGTTCCAGTGGGGGATAGGGAAATTATTCATCATAATTTCCGTAGCACGTCACATTAGAAGTAGTGTGGCAGTTCGTGTACTTGTCAATCTCCGCACGTCCAACAGGCGAGCTGACAATAGTCATTTGGGATTACCGAATAGGCCGTCCGGGTCTGTTCCGCACTGAGGTCCGGAATCTTCTCCTGGTCAACATTGGCGTTTTGATCCTCCCTCATCAGATCCTCGTTCGCCTGGGTGACCTTTTCGTCCGTCAGGAGGAATACATCCTAAAAGGAAAACGTCGTATCTAGGATGGCTCTCGGATCAATCGACTTGTAGGCGACACATCTGGGGTTAGAAATAGTGCGATGGTTAATTGGAGCAACATCACTTGTCGAAAAACTGGTCGTCATACTCCGAGAGCCCGTCAGCATGTATAGGGGTTTTTGGACCGGTTGAATGTTCTAGAGTCTTGCGAGGAGTGACGGGTTTGGTTTGCCCCATGAGGTCTTCCATCTGTCCGCGTTGAGACTGGCCTTCGCTGAAGGCCTGGTGGCGGACGGCCGATATATTTCTCTTCTTCGCATCGCTCATATACGCCATTTTCGCTTGAAAACGGACCCTGTTTAGTACGGCGCAACGGAGGCCGCGCACCGATGTTGGCAAAATCGACACGTGTAAGCCACCTGGAGTGGTCGGAATGGACTTCGCCACTCCGCCACTCGGGCCCGGCACACTCTGTTGACTGTAAGGACTCTGCCACTTCGCTGCTGTGCTACTCTGGAGTATCGTGGCTGCGGATTGGTCGGGTTGGGTGGTTCGTTTATTGGGTGCTACGGTTGTATGTTCGGCTCACAGTTCGGGCACACTACCATATCTGAGGGTATCGAGGTTAGTGCAATCGGCAATATGGAGGATAATCTAAGTGCCAGTGGCACTCTGTGTGGTTAGTTTTAGGGTTTTTTCCATTGGGCCTTTCTGGCTCACCAGCCCGCCTTCGGCGCTCGCACAGGCGCTACAGAATCTGGCTGGGCGGCGCCGGGGTTGGGGTTGGAGTGAGAATCAACGGTGGTAGAGAATTATACACTCCAACTAAAGCATGTTTTCGCGTCTTGTTTTCTATTTTCCCTTTCTTTCCATCCTTTCCCTCCTTCTTCGGGGTTTTTCTGTAGCAACTCTTTTCTAACGCACAGAAAGCAGGGGCGTAGAAACTACGCCCTGCCAAATGTGCACGCTGCCCCCTTCATCGCCACGACCTGCCCCTCCGTTCTAGCACTACCACACCCCACCTTCTTGTGTGCTGCTTCAGGCGAACTACCCGCATAACTACACCCTGATAGACGGCTTGAGACTTTGCAAAAAGTGTGCCACAAACTCGGGCTCGGTGAACAGATTCTTGTAAATTATCGAGGTCGTATGTATGCGACTCGCTAAATATAACCCTTTCTCTTGGTCTTTCTGGGCTGCACTGGTGACTTCGTCGTAAGAAGTCTGAAGGACGTCGTCCGTCAGGAATCTCTTGATTAGCGCGTCACAGATGTACGGCCATGTTGTATTCAAGTTGAACCCGTTAATGCGAGAGGCCGGCCAGAACTGGGAGTGGTGCAATTCTTTAGCCTCACGCAACACGAAGTACGTCAGGGTCGTTGTACCAACTTCTTCTGACTTGTTCAACGCGGCAAGGTTCTACTTCTTCTTTTTCAGGGAACTTCAGGAGCTTGATTCGTTACAAATTTTCGAGGTCGCTGAGCTCCGCTATAATTCTCAAATCCCTCAGCCGGTAGGAGCGGTAATTTATCACGTCATTGAGGGACATGTAGATATTCTTGGTGGGATAGAGGAACGGGGTTTCTGTTCCTAACTGACGAGAGTCGAACGCAGCTGCGGCAGGAGACTGTTCAACCTGTGTAGATCCTGGCTCCACCATGTATGCTGCGTTAAGTCCGGACGTATTCGGCCTCGGCAGTGCGGCATTATCAATCGCGGGTGCCGATAAGGTCGAATAAGTGGCAATTTTCCTTGATATTCTTTGTTCTTCTTGTCAAAATCCGGACGCGCAGTGTCCATTCTTAACTTTTCGTTGACCATAGGAAATTAAGTCGGGATTGGGACTTGTAGACCCCCCTTGTTCGGGGTACTACTGGAGTGGCACATTTACGGCCGCGGCCTCCTGAGATGTTTTGGGTCTCGAGGGAGCTGAACGAAAAGTTCAGTGCGTTGGGCGTGAACTCGAATCATGGTCGTAGGAAGTCGCAGTCCCTGTATAAGCTTCTAACTGTAGTAGTTCCGACGCGTCTGTGTTGGAATACCCTATGGTAGGACGCTTTGATACGATCTGGACGGTATTTACAGTCCGTATCACTGTATGGACCCCGACACGGGAGGTATTGTCTGGTAGTAGACGTGCGTCTCTGTTTAGATGAGCAATATAATTTCGATAATTCATACCCGCCGCTAAAGCTGCTTGAAGGGCATCTACAACAGTAGAGAAGCGTCCGTCCGTAGCTTGGGCATAATTTAGGCCGGTATTTATGGCCGAGTTACTATTTTGAAGAAATTCATAATACGCTATTCCGCAGTGAAGATATTTCCAAAACCGTCTGCCTTATAGTTCAGGCGCTGCAGGTTAGTATCCTAATTGTCTCCCTCGGGTTGGTTTATTTTATTAATATCCGAGAGGGCCTGTTCGAGGTAATCGTTGCAAGCGTACTGTTGTAGAAGCCATTGGATGGCTTGTTGCTACTTAGGGAGACAGCAGCCGTGCGCTCCTTTGTAAACATAAGAACGTTTAGCCCTACCCGATAACCAGTCGAATAATATTAGTTAGGCTGCCCCCTCACTAAGGAGATTTTTTGCATTTGTTGTTAAATTCATTTAAAACTGACTTATGTTTACGGTAGGCCGTTAAATATTTAGCTGGCCATAAAATTTGTTAACTTGCGACAGTTAAACCTGATCTTAATCAGTACGCGGTGACCCTGAGACGGGTCGGTATTTTTAGGCGGTAAGCACGGTATCTATCCACCGTTTTAAACTTTCTGTTTGACGGAACGATCTCCGTAAGCCCCATGGCCATAAGGCCCAGAATGTTCGAGGAGAGTACTAGCTGCCCATCGGGTTTACCGTGATTTTTATACTATCCTCAGAAGAGCAAGAGTCAGAGCTAGACTTGTCGCCATTTTTCTCATTTTTTTCTCTTATTTTTAAATTTTTCTTAGAGACAAGGACATTTTCTTAAGCATGGCGGCGAGCTGGAGAGATAGATCGGTCATTAAGGGGCTGGCCGAAGATAATCCCACTTGCAAAGCCGCTGCACTGGTGATGTAACGTGTGTCAACCAATTCGGGCGGCTGATAATAAGTATTCGAAAAAGTATTAAGTTCAGTCGTCACGAGTGTCTGATTGCATTTTGAAAGCCTGCTCGTCTGGTTATTCGCACACGGTTGTAGGCGCCGCACTGAGGTTTGAAATATTCGAGACCAGAGTAAAGTACAATGTACAATAAGGTAAGTTTAGCTAGGGTCCCGAAAAGGTAAAATATTCCCTATCTTTCTCGGTCTGGAGACCACTTGTAGAATCGTACGGCACAAAAATGGAATTCCCTTACAATAATAGTGCTACTAGGGAACTTTAATTCTATTATGTAGCACGTGATCTCGTGAGGCCTGGTAAGTTTTTAGAACGAAAATTATGGATTATACGGGATCAACGATAACCTATGAGGGTAAAAAAGAGGAAAATAGAGAGACTAGAGAACGCTAAGCGCTCTGTAAGGCAAAAAGAGGACAAATAACTCTCTGGTTCTGAAACGGGGACGGTACGATAACATTAAGTAGATAGGTATGTCGTGCTTGTTTACGACCGGTGATAAGGAAAAGGCGGCCTCCCTGGCGTCGCAAACTGCAAAGAAATGTGTAGGACGTGATGTTTTCCTCACGCAAGAGGTGCGAGGACACGGTAGTCGTCTTTATCACTCGCGTCTTGGAAAGATATGGACAAAATTCGCGCGCGCGTTATGAGACAGAAAAGGGGCGTATAACGCGGTTATTGGCACAAGAATCACAGGTCTGGGGTAGAGGGATTAGTCGCGCTCTTTGACGATAGGAAAAGGTAGATACACACTCACTGGCTTCATGAAAGAGAGTGAATGGATAACGAATGGGGCGCTCGGCTCGCGTAGTTAATAGTAGGTAAACGGAGTCGCATCCGCTGGCGAAAGAATGGGGAGATGTGTGAGGCGGCTCTCGGCATGCGAAAAAAGGAACGAAATTGAATGAATTTCGCAATCGCTGGCGACAGATACGGAGTCCTAACGTGAACCTACTATAAACAATTGGGTAAGCGGAGGGATATAGGAACGGGTACACAGGGACGAAGCGCTTGGCTCGCGCAGGGGAAAAGAGCTCCGGTATAGTTTGTAGTTTCTTGAAAGTTCGCAATGAAACGTGCAAAACTGCTTAAACACTAAAGCGCGAGACGGGCACACGTGTAAGCTAGACTAATGTGCTCTATATAGAGCAGAAATAATATAGTAGGGGTAGACACTATATAACGAGATGTAATTACAATGCCTACTATACCGCACTGTGCTAAGCCAGCTACTGTGTAGCTGGGTATGAGTCACGAGACGGGCTTATATGGGTGAGCCCCAAGGAGTGAAATAAGGAAGTAACCCGTCGTAATGGAATTGAATCACTTAAATTGAGCAGTCCCATTTTGCTACCTGGCTGTCTCGACGGCATTAGTCAGGTAGGCTGTACTGCACTACAGGTGGCTTTACTAATCTGTACCATCGACCCTTTTTGTGCTACCTAACACAAGCACACTACCGCCCAAAATTCAATGTGTTGCCATTTCGCATTTACACTTACATCACACTAGCTATCAGTGTCAAATTCAGCAACCATCCTACACAGTTGCCGTAACTAGTATGGACTGTTTCAGTATCTCTCTTTCGGACACAATTCTTTCTGCTCTTAAGAGCATGTTGTCGACCGAACAATTAAACTCGGGGGAGACCACCCCTCACTTTATTTCACATCTCATTCTTCGACTTTGACTGCACAACAACCCTTCCGCTTTTGAGTAATTTGAATATGTCTACGGGTCTCCATGATCTGTAGACAGAGAAGTACAAAAGTTGTACTGTACACCGTGCAGTACGGCGTATACTGCTGCGCAAAGCAGTACACGTGTACAAGTTGACAAGGCCAGACAACCCGTCATATTTGCCTACGGGCCTTACCTAGAGGCGCCATAATGAGGATAGCTGACTGCATTGTAGATTACACAATGTTTTCATTCTTCGACTCTCGGCAAAACCAAGGCTTTTTGATAAAGCGGATTACGACCGATCATTATAGCCTACCTTTGTTCTCGCATGAAGAGTACATCTTTTCTTTCGGTGTGACCATGCCCTCTTTGCCGACAACCGCAGTGCATGATACGGTTTAGTACCAGTTGTCATGGACTTAAGCTCGGACCAGGCATCTCGTCCCTTCGCATGTCATGTGTGTTCGATTAGGGGGCGTAAAAGAAGGATACCGCTCCGATACGGACGGAAATGAACATTGAGAAGAAAGAAATAGTTCAAATTAAATACTAGAAAAATTGACAAACAATTTTCAATGAAAAGAATGTCAGATGAAAACTTTTCTTCATTTTGAACAAAAATTTGAAAAGAGTCCTCCATGCTGCGCGGCCGTACGCAGAGATGGGACGTACGAAGAAAGTTTACATGTAGCGTCCGTTTTGCTGGTTCTGCTTACGACAGTTCTTCACGCCTGCACCTGCTCGCCGAGCACGACGATTCGCACAGGCGCGTGTCGGACCGATTTGACGATCCTCGGAACCGCTTTCGCAAAGTGGGATACCTGCCCCGGACGTATCTGCAGTCGCAGAGAGTCGGGGGGTGAAACATGCGTCGTACGCGTACTCAGCACGATACGCGGGGCTCCGCCAGATGACGACGCCATCCTGCTGGTAACTGGCGGCGTGTCTGGGATATCGCTCGGACTCAATGTCGTCTATGTCATGAACGGCGTTTCTTCTACATCGACGAAGGGCTCGACTTGTGCGCAAGGCTCGCCACCAGTTTACATAAAACTTGGGCATGCGGCTTGGATACTAAGTGTAACCTGCTTTCCGATGCCGACAAGCAGTTCCTGTTCACAAGGCTTATCAACTGCGCGGTCCAGACGGTAAACATTCCACCTCCTACCACAACGACTGTTCGGGTTACGACGAAAACGAACGTTGTTCCTGTTCTTCAGCCGCCCAACGATGCTTCTATTTTGCCTTCTGGTCGCAGGTAGCAAATAGTTAAATTTCAAATCATGGTGCTTCATTCCTTGAAGAGCTCGCCTCGATGTCACTGCAGAGCTCATCAAGGCGCTGTACTTCAAAACTGCAAATGAATGAAGAAGTCTATTTCAATAAAAAAAAATTAAAAAAAACTATCGTTACCAAAGAAAATGTTGCGTTTTGTTTTCCGGCCAATAGCATACAGGTTGGTTGATCAGGCCACATTGGTTAAAACAGCTGCAAGGGGATACTTACTTTCACATGAGTTTGTTCTTAGCGTGCATTTTGTAGCGCACAAGGGCGTCGTGTGAGCCGGGGGAAGTAAACCTGACCAGCGAATGTAAATCCCAATCACGTACAGAACAGCCGTGGAAGGCGCAGAAGCTCTCGCAACTGACACGCAAGTCACCTGGGTCTTTCATCCGAATCCCGAATTGTTTCGTGGTTACGGCATGTCGCATATCTATTGTAACCCGAGAAATGCGATTAATACTTGGTTCTAGGAGTGACACAAGTCGAATACGGCGTTGCAAGTAAAATGCACCCGTAACACAGGCGTCTGCGTGGAAGGCAATCAGCAGCAATAATGCGGGTTTGCAATTGGCAAAAATATACCTGTAGGTAGGGGTGGGGGTACCCACCCGAAATCCTGGATGGAGGGAAACTTCCGGGTCGTACAGCAACTGCAGTTCTCATGGCGAGATGGGATCATTCTACATTACGTCGACTGCATTTGCCCGGCGCCAACCGCGAGGCACGTTTGAAGGGAGACGTTTTCCATGCGGCCTTGATTAAAGGATCGTGAAGGGGCTCTGCTCTGTTGTTCGAAGCCATAATGGTAAGGAAACCTTCAATGACCTTGGGTGTTCTACATTACTCGTAAAGGGAATATTTATGCCCGATGGCTTAGAATGGTACAGAAGGGCACATAGGGATCAAGTCTATTTTTTTTAAAAAAAAGCATCTTCGACTTAAAAATTATTACCTGCCGAACATCGACCGGGGAAATGTAGCTCTGGTTCTAGTTCTCAGGATCTCTTCCAAGTTTTTATTCATTATTCTAGTTTTCTGTAATTTCTGCGCTGTACGTCGTTGTCCTCTATGCAATTTTGTTCCATCCGTATGTATCGTTTATCAAAGAATGTGATCACATTCAAGTTTGCAATTTCAAATATTTTAAAAATTAAAGCGACTCGAAAATGCATGATTTGCGCCGAGTTATTTACAAGCAATGATATTATTTAAAACTAAGCAATTGACTATTTACCGAGTTTGAAAAACTTGAATTAATATTTTTCGCAAGGATTTGTTATGATTTATCTCAATTGGAAGATCAGAATAAAATCTCGCGGATACTTAATGCAATTATAAAACTACACAGCGTTTTAAACTATGTTTAATCACAACTCGAAAATTAATCCTTTTCGTGCGATTGTCTTTTTTGGTTACATGAAATGGTTTAAATTTATAGTTCATCATCAAAACGATAAATTGTGTTTTAATAAAAAGAAGAAAATAACAAAAATATGAATCGAATGGAATAGAAATCAATAAACGTGAATAAAATAACTTGAAATACTCAATGAACATTCAGTTTAAAATTATTAGTAAAACCTTCGATTCTTGATATGTTAGTACCTTTTAAAATTTTACATAGTTTCACCAGGCATAAATGTTGGGCGTTTTGAATTTTCACAGTTCACTTTGCCCCGCAGGAAGAAGTTGCACAGCGTCATTAAAAAGGAATGCTTCGAATTATACACCAACAGCACCGATCATTTCTAGCTTTCTGCATCTCTGCGGGCGCTAGTCAGACTTAAATGCCGGTATGCATCGGTATGAAACTTCATTGGTCGAACGGGGTTTATTTCTTGTATACATTTATTAATTTAAATATGGTACATTAAAGTTTTAGCACATTTGTATCAGTGGAGTATAAGGATAATTTTGCGCTAGGCAGGCTATTATCAATTATAGTGTGCACCAAGCCGATGAAACATTCTTCAGATATGAGCATGATCCACACTATAGTCTTGGTGAAATATAAGTGCGCGGAAATTTGATGCTTGGAAATGTTCATTCCAATCGTAATGCATTTCCAGTATCTTCGATACTAAGAGGTTTTAATTGCAATTAATGTACGAAGAACAAAGAACAAGTTATCGACGAAAACAAATAACATGTTTTTTATTAATTTCCTCAGTCATTCAATAATATTGAAGGACTGCTATTTAATTTTGAAAAAACAAGGTTTATGTAGAAGAGAATGAGGAATTTAAAATACAAGTCTGAAAGTAAACACATCTTAGTACGCATTGAATTACTTAAAAAAGTCATTAAGTGAAACATTATATGTTATCAAACTCAGCAGTTATTTCCTCTTTATGTGCGAATTATTATTCTACTATAGTTTCAATAGAATTTAAAATTATTTTTCTTCGGGTAGTATGAAATACCAAGAAAAACTTCATGATCATGCTTAAGTTGCATGTTGCATTAGATTCTAATATTTTTCAGGCACTCTCTTTCCTGCAAAAAGCCGGAAAGGACGTTACTAAAACCAAGTTCTTTCTTTCCTATATGCTCAAGTATCATTTATGACTGCAGAGTATTTGTTTACTTATGATATCTCAGATTTTTGACAAAAACGGTTCAAAAGTTTTTTAAGTTTTATCGTTCAAAAAGATTTCAAGTAAAAAACAATATTTATTTATTGATCCAGTGGATGTTATATCAATGGAGCCATTTTTGAATATGAAAGGAAATTAACAATTTTCTTAATCCCAAAATCGTCACGATAAGTTTTAAGTAGAACAATATTTGTAATAATTCTCCGGCATCAAGTATTAAAATAAAAACCTTTACATTTTGATATAAAGAAATCATAAAAATAACTGAAAGTAACAAAAACATTGATGGCTTAAATTGTTTCGTTAGCCTCGTTTTAAATTCGCTCGATACAAAGATCAATATAATTAAATTAACGAATGAAGAGGAAGTATAATATTGAAACATTTCCTAGAATTTATTTTTGTTTTCAAGCATTCAAAACATTATCCAAAACATCATAAAAGGATAATTCATACTGCGGAAATAAATTTTGAAAGAAAAGTTAGTTTGGCACATGAAACGCATGTACTTGATTTATATATTCAATAAGTGTACACAAATCTCGTTTGAGAGACAGAACTCTTTAAAATGTTCCTAATACGGTTAACTTATAGAGGAAAACGTAATTTAAAGATACAAATCTATTCCATTAAATGAACTACGAGTACACATATCAAATACAAGTTAAATACCATTGATGTTTTTTAGAAATTATGAAATTTCAAAGCGGACTCCATTAAATAATAATATCCATAATAAAAAAAGTCGTACAATGCATGTATGAAGAAAAAACCACATATTAATGAATCTTAAGAAGAAATTGTAACTCATACCATAGGTCGAGTACTTAACAAGTTTTTTAGTTAAAATATCAAACGCTTCATGTAAACGATATTTCAGAAAGTTTATGTTTTCAAATAACAAAGAAAAGATAATAACTGAGTGAAGTATATAATAAAAAATCTGCTTGAGAAGCTTCCTGTTTATTGTCAACTTTTCTACATATATTTTTAAAAGACTTCTAGAATTTAAAGTTATTGAATTCAATCATTGTATAATGATCACGGTTACTAAAATGAATAGAAAAGCGTAGAAAGTAAGCAGACAGAATTATAATGAGAGAACGATAGAAAGAGAAAAAGGCAAGAGAGATGGCCGATCACCGCAGCGCTTTGTCTGCGGAATAGCCAACCAGCTTTGTGCTGGGTGCCTCTCTTTATTGTCTAGCTAGTACAACAGCACGACCATACGAAACTGATAGAAGGGCACTAAAATAAGGAACTACAAGGTTGGAAGTACTGAAGCCAACAAAGTAGCTAGCGCTCCCTCGACGAAGATAACGCCACAGCAACGGATAGCGTGGACCATAATCGGACCCATTTCTGTACGGAGGTTGATGGAAAGCGGGGAAAATCGTCCACGATGGGGCTAGGGCTACAATCGAACTAGCACCCGATTATCGAAAATTGTAAAAACCACGAAGGTGCCTGGGTGTTATATAAAACCAAAATATTGATTTAAATGATATTCACGAAACACTATTGCATGAACTGGCCAGCGTGGAAAAAAGTAATATACTGAGCGAAATTTTTAATTATATTTGTTAAGAGCCGTGCGAAATAGTCCTAGACAAATTTGACATTACATACTTTGAAACAGTATGCTAATAATTTTTACATATGTATGCATGAAAAATACAAAACTACTGCAATGGAAAAATGCGCGTCTTAACTATTTCAAGTACAATACTTTTATTTCTCAAGTAAACAGTAACATTAAAAATATATATTTACAAACGTCATAACGATAGTATATGGAAAATTTAAAACTCTTTATTCCATTCGTAACAATACCCGAAAATTTGATCCTTTAAATGACCCTTTGAATTTCTCTCCTTCGTTTAATAAAGCAATGCTACGTTATTAGTCACTAAAATTGACTTCATGTTCTGAATCTTTTTTTATGTACCGGTGAGAAGAATCAAAATCATATTTCTAACACCAAGCGAGCGAAGGCTTTTCAAAAATATCAAGTCCTGTCTACCTGTCGGTTGGAAGGCCCAGGCTGGGACCAACTGTGCTAATCAGTGCATAGCCAACCTGTGCATAGGCTTACGCTTTGAACGCGCCTCTTTTATCAGATGCGATGGGTTGGTGCTCGTCGTTGTTGTGTATTCCCCAAAGGGCAGGACACATACTGAACTATACTGGTACTTAGACCATCTACTGTGCCGGTGCCGGTAGCAGTTGAGCGAACCCTATGGACACGAACCCAAGCATCTTACCAACGCACCTCTTCTCTAATTGCTGCTTTTCGAGGAGAAGGAGAGAGAGAGAGAGAGACTCACGAGAAATGCTAGACCTGTTGTAATGATGGGAGGTGAGTGAAAGGAAAAGACACAACGCTCGCTGAAATGTATGTAATGGAAGAGGGCCCTCACAAAGACCCAGTGTCGCTCGAGGCATTCTACAACGGAACCTTTGGTCGTTTTATGCTGTCATCCGTTAGGAGCAAGGAACAGATCCATCATCAACACGACAATGACAATATAATATTGAATCTAAATGCTTATGCTATTCGTGCCATTTTGTGATGCAAAATAATTCATTTACGGGCCGGATTCAGTTGGTTACTGGGATGTGTTGAACTGAATCAGATTTCGCTACATGGACCGTCTTGACTCTTCATGTAAAGATCAAAGGGATACATATTTTTTGTGTCAGTCTGAAGTACATGTAACGGCAGTTTCCTGTCTAAGAAGTTATTGTATATGTGTGGAAGTGTAGATGGTTATGAACATGCAAGATTTCTCTCCTCCATCGGGATGCTACATGGAGGTGGACGTAATGTAGGGCTAAAATTGGTTGTGAATGAAATGGTTGATTACAAAAAGTCATGCTCATAGAATCTGGTCAAATGGATCAAGGTTATACGCATCTTTGTACATTTTTATCTGGCGATTTTTTTGCGGTTGAAGTGCTTTTGGAAGACGGGGACGAGGCCAGATGAGCCGATAGACCTCATGATAATATCTGAACCCTTGTCGGCGGTGACGTTGTAGATCTTCACAATAATGCCGCACCACCAAACAGTCCATCAGTGGAGCCTTTGTGTATCTCTATGGTGTTCAGATAAAGGAGGGGAATCTCCACACTATTAGACAGAAAATAGCGCAAAAGTTTCGAGAGCAGACTCCGTGCTAGAATTTCCGGTGAAATTAAAAACTTTGAAGGCTTGCAATAAGCGAAGGGTTTGAAACATATCTCGTCAGCAGCAAAGCAATCCCCTCGATCGTGCGGCTGCGTGCAAAGGGCCATTTCTTCTCGAAAAGGAAGTATTTCCTTGTGTCTTGTCCCGACATGCCATTAAAATGTTTTGTTCTCACAGTATAATCCATGGAAAAAGTTGATATTTTATTTTATTTTATTTTATTTTATTTTATTTTATTTTATTTTATTTTATTTTATTTTATTTTATTTTATTTT
>JAVCKV010384371.1:0-13023 GCA_032274145.1 Herpochondria borealis | reverse complement strand
TGTCTATTGAATACGCCAATAACTCCGGTTGATGGGGGATGTGGAGGGAGATGTGCTGGGGCGTCGGGCTGAGGTTGGAAACCAGTTTTCCGTCGTCTTTCATGCTCACTATTTGCAGGAAAGATGACGGGACAACGGCGGGGCTTCATTGGTCCCAGCCCTTCACGTTTCATAACCACGTTTTGTTGTCACGAAGGATGACCTCTCGTGTTTTGAAATGGGGAGGCGATTGCTCTTGTTGTCGTTTCATAATTCGTTTTGAGTTCGAGCCTGCGGTGTCGCGGCAACCATGAGAAATTTCTTCGTTGTACCTTTCACGAATCACCTTCAAGACTGAGTTCTCACCCCAATTGCTTTCTTCCTCTTTCCCTTCCTCTCTCTCTCTTGCCTCCGTATCGTCTCTCAACTCCCTGTGTCGCTTGTACTGATGTAAAAATCATATTATTCTCTCATTGCATTGGTTGGCTTTACCACGTGGGACCCCTACTGTCTACTATCTACTGTGCCGATCGTGCCGTTTAATGTGGTTCCGATCCTCAAAATTTGAATCTTGCGGTATTGCTGCTGTACTTTCTACACAAAACTCGGATTTTCCACGGTTATTCGGTTACGTTTTCATCATAACATCCCTGTTTGCATACCGTTGACACACTGTTGGACTTTGAATCTTTCCACGATTGTTATTGACTCCGTTCGCTACGTTTGTTTGTTCACCATGGATCAATGGTCTCATTATCTCTCCACGTCGATTGTTGAAACTACAGTCGCCGTGAATTTTGAAAGCGAGAAAGAAAACTTATCAACCGTCGTTTTGGATAAGTGGAGTCAACGACCACTTCGAGCTTCTTCCAGATTACCAACTGCTATTCCTGCTACCAAGATGGGTGGGTGCCTTGATGAATCACATGACATGACGGTAGAGTCTTCCTCTACCATTCCAGTTCCTCGCAGAAACCTTGCGGAAGCTTTTGACGAACTGTACGTGGAGCCTCCTGCAGAACTGCAGGTGACAACTCCAGCTACAAAGACGGAACTGAAACATCTCGACGACGTTTCTCCTGTGGCGGTGACTGACCTCAACGTTGAGTCTCAGACGCCCCCGGACGACGACAACGATGTGGCACCTCACTTTTATCTACATTCAGATCTGAAGCGGGAGCTTGACCAGGAACTTGTAAATCGGGTTTCCATGTACGGAGTCATATTTGACGTCAACAAAGAGGCAACGTCCATGGCATCTAACGATTTCCTCACCATTCAGAGAGTCAAGTCGATGGATGAAGAGGACGAGGTTTACTCGCCGCTTGTGGTTGCAGTGAAGGGTGGCATATCCAAACCCTCTTTATCTCACACCGACACTGCTTTGATTGACGAAGAGCACTGGTTGCTAACTGCGATTGAGGCACGAAAACAAGTGTCAACCGAGACTTCGTGCCCACCTACGTTCCTGCAGGCCATGGGAGAGCGTGAATATGAGAATCCGCTTTCGCTGGAAAAATCCAGAACACAACTATGGAAACCGTCACGTTCATGGTGGGAGGCCAAGTCGGGTAAGAACCCTTGGATTGAACCCAAGAGTCACAACAAGAGATGGAGGTAAGTGCATTGAGAGAACGAGGGCCTACTTTTTGTGTGCACATGAGCTAACACTCTATTTCTCATTGTTAGATACTTGTGGCCTCTCATTCACTATCACAAATTTTTGGCCAAGTGCATTAAGAAACTGAAGCGTAACGGGGTTGACGTGAAGGTGACAGTATCTCCTGTTGCAGTGTTCCTGCGAGAGGAGGTCTGCGCTGTTTCCGATCACCTTTCTTCAGTGTCTCTGTTTTCATCTGAACAATGGATGGCATGTCTGCAAAATTTTCACGGATGGACTGATCCCAAGTCTGAGGAGCGATTGCGAGGTCTGGTTTCGTCAATGAAACTGAGACCTATGGATGAGCCAGGTGATGTTGAGTCGCCGTTGCTTCGAGACCAGATTGATGCTCAGTTTCTGCGCGCAATGGTGGCTTCCCGAGAGAGCATGACGGGGGTCAGTAAGAAGATTACGAAAACTGAGAAATCGGAAGACACGGAGGACACGACGATGAGTTCAAGACATGGGCTGCCACTGCACCCACATTCGGTACGTTGCATTATCGGGTCCCGCTTACTTTTTATTCTTGATGGAATCTCACATGTACTTTCTATATACAGCGTTCAGCAGCACCGCCGAGACCTCGAACGATATCAACGCCGAGAAGCAAACCAGGACTGCGGTCAGCGGAATCACCAAGCGCTAAGGCTTCTAACGGGTCTTCATCTTCTCGACCGTCGTCCTACATGTATCCGAATGGGCATTGGTATGGAAACGGTTGGGCGCCTCCGTTTGCACTTTGTGACGAGAATACAAGCGTTCACTCAGCTCTTTCGGGCGACTCCTATCCTTGTGGGTATCCTGCGCAGCACTACGACCCCAATTTTCACGGCATGTATCACCAACAAATGCCGTACTATCCACCACCACAAACGCCCGAGCAGTCAATGTGCGAGCAGTTTCCACCTGTGCCACCGTTCTATCCGAATTATGATCCTTACAATCCTGAACATGCCTTGGCGGCTAGTCAGGGATGGTATGGACCGGATCCGAATATGATGTATGGACCCCCACAAACTGATGCTGCTCCTCCGAGTACACCAGGCCCAGCATCACCCGAATCCGAGGCAGCGGAAGAGGAAGAGGAACATGATGCTAGCAGGCAGACAGGGTTGTCGCCATACGGCAATGCTCCTGCTGCCCAAACCCCGTACAAAGACTATCCACAGGCTCAAGTTCCAATGTCGCCCTTTTGGAGCCACATGGACTATCAGATGCACACGACTTTGGCAATGACTGGTATTGTGACACCGCATAAGGCTCCTCCCTCAACGCCAAGAGGTTTGCAAGTTCCTGAAGAAGAGAGATCTGAAGGAGACCAGCAAGAAACTGAGCAAGGCGAGGAGATTGATGCCAAACCATTGTATGCCAATCATCACTATTATCCTTATGGATATGGTGGAACTGCTGAAGGCTATGTACCTCCGTCTCCAGCAACTCAGTTCATGATGTCGCCACAGGCCAACTCACAAGCAGCTGCATACTATGCAGCGGCTGCCGGCTACAATCCGTATTACCATCAATCGCCTGCTCGACGGTCAGCTCGCCGCCGTGGCAAGCGTACAACTCCTCCCCGATCAGCCAAGACGGAGGATTCGACCAAAATGACGCCGCCGCCATCTGTGATTCGAAAAACTGTGGATGCGGAGGCGAGCGACTCCGACCATACAGCCGCAACAGCTGCCGAGAGTGAAAGCGTGTCGGGTAACTGATTATCGGACAGTGCTGATGATTTGAGATTGTCTATGTTGTGACTCTCTCTAAAGTGTGGTGAATAGATATATAGACCAACTTTCGCATACTGCTATTCTAATTCTCCTGTTTTATAGTAATCTGACCATGCTAGCGATTTTCTAGAGAAGCTACGATCAACGGCGCACCGCATTCTAGATATATACTTAGGTGACCTGCCAGGCATGGTCCTGACGCAAGCTAGCCATACTCTCGAAGATCTCACAAACGCCAGACAGCGTCGCTTGGAGGAAGCATGCAACCAAGAGGATGCAAGCGAGTAAGGTAAGGTGTTGCTCGCGACTGGCGCCAGGAGGAGGCAAGCGAGTTAGGAGCCCCATAGCGCTAGCTCGCAATTGCATGTGACTGACAAAGAATTCAAATTTCGAAGGGAGTCGCGTCAGCTAGTCCGTTGTAGCAAGCCCAGCCGGTCACCTAGTGCAACGGAAGCAGAGGTGGTCAGCCGCATCATGCATGCATCCAGCACCCTCTGGGATAAAGGCTACGATAGCAAGCTAACTAGCTGGTATTAGATTATAGCAACTCTCTAGACTTGATTAGTGTTCAACGGACGTCGAGGTTGCCGCCATCAAGTTAGTTGACAACTCTTTGGAGCGGGTAGCGGTCAACAATCGCTAAAGCCCATGGGGAACTCTTGTTATTGGTCCACGGTCTGCCCGCTGGCGAACCAGGTATCATGAGTCAGAGTCGGTCAGTCCAATCAAATAATCGAAGATGGTAGATCTTGTCAAGGTGGCAAGGGTGTGTCGTCAATAATTTGGCGCCACTTTCATTGACACTTGAACTTCTGGCCGAAAATGCCTGGCGTTTACAAGACTCATGATGGAGACCCACATGATTGAACAGTCCTGGTAATGGCCAATCAAAACTTTGTATTGGTTGAAATTCGGATATTGATAACGTTCAACGTTATAGGATTCAACTCGCCAACAGTAGTTGCTAACAGTGCGAGTAGCATGGTGCGAGAAGAACTACTGTTACAGGCAGGCTAGGCTGCGCGAAGTCGTCCCACGGCAGTGCTGAGATGTTCTAGCTATCCAATAAATAGACGAAACCAAGCTAGCAGCCGTGGTGCCTTCCTTGGCTTACACTACTTGTTGGAACATGATCAAGAAGTTGCGTTTTACGTAAGCAGCTACATCGTGGACAGGCAGTCGGCATCAAATAGGATCTAACTGACTAAAGAGGATCTACAACCGGAGAAGTAGGCACCCTCGTGACTGGGATCTCCCCAGGCTCAGGTGCCTTCCCGTAGGTAGTCGCTACCGCCATAGTCCACCGTGTTTCTCGGTTATTGCATCTCTACTTTCGTATATGAATACTGTACTAGTCAGTACAGAAAATGTGCTCTCCGTACAGAAAAAGATCTTTGATACTAGCGTCTACTCTAGAGAGAGTAGCAGAGGGTAAAGAACGGACGCTTTTAGACCTGACCAAGATCCCATCGTGAAAGAATCTCCAAATCTACGCTTGATTACGTTGTCTCTCGAGTGACCTCATGTCTTGTGACTCTCATTCGACTTCAAGTACTGTACATCCAAGGGCAAGGGCTAGTCTAGCATGTTGATGAAAGAAGACGAAAGCACATCATCAGGACTGAACGACTCTAAGAGTTCCGGCAGTAATGATGCAAAGTCAGTGGCGTTGGATAGGAATGAAGGCGCAACAATTGCTACTACCAACGATGAGGATGAAGTTATTGCTGTCCCGCTAAGTAATGGATCACCCACATCGGACACCCCCACTCCTGCTGATTCTGATAACGCTGCTACTCCTGTCAGTCCTACCGAAGAAGAAGACCAACTGGAGGCGGTTGATATTGACGACGATCATGAACCAGCAGAAAAGGCCGGAGGATCATATTCTTATGAGGAGGAGCTCCCTGCTGTAGAAACGATTTCCACCGATGATACAACAAAAGTTGCAACAACGAATGCTGCTAATGTTGATCCTCTCAGTGCTACCGAAGGAGAAATCCAACTAGAGGCAGTTGATATTGACAACGATCATGAACCAGCAGAAAAGGACTTGGGGTACCCCCCTCCTCTAGAATCCATTTCCACCGAGGATTCAACGAATGCTGCTGATACAGCAGCAGCAGCACCAACCGACGAAAAAACAGAACTAGATCACGCCTTGGTAGCAGGAGATCACGTGATTCGCTGGGAAATGTTACCCATCGTCTGGCCCATTCAAATTCATGGAATTGTTTTAAGCTCCAAACCCAATTGTGTCACTATTTGTGATTTCGGGTTGACGGCCCAACCGCGCGATGATACGGATGATGATGATGTCGATGCGGATAAAACCATTCAAAAATCATTCTGGAAAAAACGAGTGCCCGACAACACCAAGAAGGTGCGGATTACCGTTCACATGATTACAAACCAAGAGGACTTGAAAGCCTGGAAGAAGGTCAACTATGGTGGGACACTCTTTGGGTTAGGTGGACCCGACGACAGCAACAACGATGATGATGCTGACGAGGACGCACCTCCCTCGAAGGCGACCAAAATAAAGAAACGACTGGGACCCTTGTGGAACAGGGTTCGGACGACTGTGACCACTAATGCTCAAAAGATTCAAAAATCGAGTCAAAATATCTTTCGAGAAAACAGTTCCAACAACAACAATAACAATGCCACGAGTGGTGGGTCGCCGCCGGCGAAAGGAGGAACAATCGATGCTCCCTCTTGGGCGACACCCGACTCGACGGAGGATGCAACTAAATTCGAATCATCTGGGGAGAGCGCCGACGACGCGAATAAACCAGAACCCCGCAAGTTACCAAAGAGTGATCCACCGAAACTCGTCTTGGCCCGCACCAACTTTTTATTGGAGCATGGAGAATCCGTCCTTCCACCCTACCACGTATTTTATTCCAACAGCGAATGCATTGCCGTGTTTTGCAAAACTGGAGTCTGGTCAACCCTCCAGGCCTCTGTCTTTTTGCATTCCACAGCCATTGGAAATGCCAAATCGAGTGTGGCAGTCACGTTGGGAGTAGCGGCGAGTGTTCCACTGCTGGCACCAGTGATTGGAGGGATTGGTCTGGCCATGGTGGGAGCACCGTATATGATCTTGAATCAATCCAAAGAGAAATGGCAGGCCGCAACGACGCAGCTTACAGAATCCTTTTGGGCACAAGCTCAAAATGAAGTCTTTGTGGAATGCGTTGAGAATTGGAGTAACCTGGTTTGAACATTGAATGCGTATGATGTAGTATGCATGTATTTGACACTTAATGTGTTGAACTTTAAAGCAACACACATTATAGGGCCCTAAAACGGGGTAAGCGTCGACAGAGATTGCGTATGAAGGATGAAAAGAACGGGATTGAAATTCGCGATCCTCTCCTTATGATTGCGTACGTAGTAATCCACTCAATCGCCACCACTTTACAGTATTATGCTGGACTGAGTCAGGCAAATCGCGATCTGGATGGAAATGCATGTGCTATCCCTCTTCTTAGGACTTTAGAAAATGTCCAGCAAGCATACTATACTCAATTTCCACCACTGTACAGTAGAAGTCCAGCATGATCGACTCTGCAGTGCTGCGAGTCGCGATCTAGATGGACCTGCTCTTAGGATTTAGTAAATATCCAGCTTACTCCACTAAATTGCTACCAGGGTAGAGTATAATCGACTCTGTGGTCAGGCGGGATTGAAGTGCATCTATGTTGTATGTCCAGTGTATGGTACACATCCAGCGAAATCGACTGTGTGCACAAAATGATGGCACGCCATAAGGCTCAGGTTGTACTTCTAAAAGGCCTCCTTGGACCATGTACAGTACTGTGAGCAATACAGGTGCCTGGTATCAAAATGTTGTTGGGTTGGGGTTGCATCGACACACACCCTGCGCACACCTTAATGTCCTTTCCTTGGCATGCCATTGTTTCTTGGTGGCGAAGTGGCAGGCTGAACAGACTGGAATTCAGCATGTGGTAGTCTGGAATGCATTATAGATCCACTGTAGTTCTCTTGGTCATGCTCCGACACAGGTGTAAATCAGGGAACCATTCCGGGCTAGCTTGGTGTTGTCCATTTAATGGACACTCTTTATACTGTGACCTCTAGAGCAGGTACATGATGATTGGAAGAGTATTGGAAGCCGATCATACAGTACGTACTCAAGATACTGTACCTGTGCCAAGACGTTACGGCTCAACCACAATACTCACCCAACGAAAACGTAAAATTATCTTCCGACACTATCTGACAGAGAGACCGAAGGCCGCAGCTCTACAACACACCTTTCACGACGGACTTGTAGAAATCTAAGTAAAACATAGACAGACGATACAATGACTAGAGAATAAATCTAGGATGCTAGAGCCTTGCTGGAGAACCTTGGGCTCGCTTTGGATCTTCAAAAGATCCGATCGTTCAGAACACGTGCCGGTTATCATTGAGTAGGCATCAGGTGATTGGATTGCAAGCTCTCACACTGCCATCCAGACAGCTCCAAAGACAAAGAACACGGTAGTAACAGTAGCTGTAGCCGTAGCTGCACTCGTTGTTGGACCAGGCGTCGGGGCAGATGAGGGCCCAGATGAGCATGGTTCATTTCCAAGATTGATCAACATCATGTAGTAGGTTTCATCTTCAAATGTCATTTCGCCGCCTTTTTGTGGTCCGTGTTGTGTGATGGGTAGAGAGGTTTGGATTATTAGTCTCTACAAGCGGAAAAATTGGACAGTTACGTGGAAACAAATGAAGGACGCTGTACTTACACATGTGTCGACTTCCAGGCTCCTGTTGCCAGTTTTCCTCAGTGAGTAACGTTGTAACTCCTTCAAGGTTCTCTTCATCGCACAAACTCACATCTTCCTCTCCAGTATGGAAGATGTAGCGCACGTCCATTCCATAGGTAGTGACAACGTCAGAGTGACCGCGACAACCTATGCTGTACGTAAAATTTGCGGAGTCCAAAAAGTGGAGGAGCTTGAGCGAGCCACACTCATTTGGTACAATTCGCGCAGTACGGCTAGAAATACTAGTACCATTGTTGGGGTTGTTTGCCATACTACAACTGTTTTGCGTCTCGTACGCATCAAGGCATGATCCTCGTCCAATATCAACGTATGTATCCGCGACCCACGGACTGGTCGAAGCTTCACTGTCAGCAACGAGCTTACAAATAGCTTCTGTCGTATTAACATCGATGTCCCGCCCTTCGGCGAGCCTGCATACTCCCAAATGCGACGTCTCTCCTGCACATTCAGAACCGGGACAGGCACATCCTGGAGTTTCATCGGGAAGTTGTGCTGCCGTAGGCGTTGTCAGGGAGGCAAAAGCCAAGGTCATCATTGACAATGTTGTGAATTTCATGGTTGACTAGCTTGCTCAATATGAGTGATCCAAGAATTGTGAGTGTTTCGGGGAGGAGGAGGAGGCTTATTGTATATTTGAGCGTAAAGGGACCGACAGTATCCAAGATCAAGAGGCTTATTGCGCTTCTCAGATGACCGGATGGTCGATGTCGCTAGGTTGAGAGAAAAGGTGGGCACGAGTAAGATTCGACAGGGGTTTGATTTTAGGGTTCGGATCACGGGATCAAATTCGAAAATGGGTCGCCACCTCGCGGAAAAGAGTATGACATAGAGTAAATCGCATAGGCAGGACATGAGAACAAGATACTTGAAGTATGTACGTGCAATCTGTTGGTGTCAGATGCCCTTCTGTATCATTATTTATCATTTCCACTGTAGGTCGCTCAGAAATCCAAAATCATTTCTCTAGGTCGCTCAACGATCCAGAATGCTGAGTTGGCAGGACCAGCCACTTATTGTCACTTCTTTCTATTTGGCGTTGACCAACACCACCACTTGCTGACAACCACTCGGGAAAGAAACCAAATGGCAGTTCAATATTATGGCCTAGGTAGTCTGTATCATTGCGAGATTACCACCCAAACTTCGACTGAAGGTCGCTCACTTGGCAGAAGCAACTAGTGCTCCGTCTGAGCGACCAACTTACGAGTATTGTCTTCCAGTGTGCCTTCTTTCTATCGGCATAGATCCCAGTGGACATCAACACCACCACTTACTGACAACCCGTCGTGAAAGCGACCAAGTGGTAGTTCCACGTCGCGTTTGTAATCCTTTTACTTCTTCCAAAAAGACCAGATCACTGCTTGAAGTGACTGCAAAAGATACACACCACCGCCACTGCAGTCTTCCTCTTATAAAATCGCCAAGCTTAGAACTCAAAGTCAAACTTCTCATATATCTTTGCAATCTATCACCATGAAGCTCTTTGCCCTCTTCCTTACAGTCTTGTCTCTTTTCAGCATTGGCACCCAAGCCTCCAAGGGAGGAAAGGGCGGATCATCGGATGAGGTAAGGCCTTGGCATCGAAATCAAAACCAGACTGTGGAGGTGTCTGGATACCTTTTCTCACTTCTTGTGTTTCCTCTCCGCCTATACTATACTCAAGTCCGCTTTCTTTGAAGGCTACTGGGCTGGAGTTGACCCAAACGACGGTGGCGATTCCCGTCGTACCATCATCAACAATGGAGATCATTACACTATGATTGGACGTGACACTGTTCTTACTCTTTGCGGAGGGGGTGAACGTGGCACCCTTTCGGGAACTGGACGCATGGAGGGAGGCAGTTTGGTCATTAATGGTTCTCTTGATTGCACCGATGGCGCTTCCGTTGGTCTCACCTACAGTTTCACCAAGTTAGATGACAACCTCATTGTGGAACTTCTCGAGAATTCCGAGACTGGCGCCGTCATTTATGAAGCCTACTTCTGGCGCTTGGCTTCGCCTGCTGCGAGCTGTTAGGAAGTACTCCAGTTTAGCAGGAAGTACTCCAGTTAAAATATAGGATTTCCCTATTGAATCATCACATCGTCTTGTACATGTATGTATACCCCCTTGCAAGATAACGACAAGAGGGATACTCGACTTATTCTCGCCGACAATCATTTGCAATTGCATAGACCAGTCACCCGCAGCTGTCGAGGGGGATGTTGTGACCCTGATCCCGATTTTGGGGTTCTGGCATCTGTCCTGTAGAAGGGACATCTAAAACAGCTAGTGTTTCCAGTATACGTAGCACTCCATGGGTGTAGGGTTATCCAATAAATAGGGAGAGAATGAATCATCTCTTTTTCATGCTACGCAGACAGCTGCACGTAGCTATTCTATATCTCTGGTGTTGAGCTCTTCGTTCTCGAATCAATCCAATCTAGGGCGGTGTCGAGCCTGAAGGCGCTCTCGAATTTTCTTTGCTCGTCTCGCTCAGCAGCGTCTAGATAGTTTTGTGAGTTGCTTGTTTCGACTTATCATGTCCAAGAACATAGATATGACGAGCACGTTGCTCCTCTGTCGGGACTGTCTCGTGTATTTGTCTTGCTGTCGACGCAAAATTCAGCATGGAAACGACGCAAGAATCACGACGCGCCACTTGCTCATCGACTCGACTCGTGCCTCGACAGCAATTTGTGGCTGGTGGTGCGGTGAAATGCTATCGCAGGAGATCGGATAGCAAGTCACGGAGTTGAGCCCTACTACCTTTTTGGTATCCTGAATAGACTGGAAAACCATCGTGCTGGCAGATTGGATTAGCCTCTCTAAACTCGCAAGGTAGTCCTTCCGCAAGACTGTAGTATTGTTTGACCGTTGGAGCACCTTCGTCCATTGGAGTGCTCGTCGCTCAACTCACAGAGTTCAGCTCCTGGCTGTGGTACGCACAAGAGCACCAGCGGCAGCACCGACACGGCTTACCCAGCCAAATGGTTCGACTCGATAAAAGCTGTCGCAGCTGCCAGACTGTTACGTTTCGACAGAAGATTGTGCAGAGTCGACGCTACGTCATCGCGACTGTCTGTTGCCGTCATCCACAGAGCTTTTCACGATGCGGGAGAACCGGCCAAACATGTCGTTGTATCTAGTAACTCCGACATTCCTCCTCCTGCTGGACTCATCAGCATCTCAACTTGTTTGAAGCTACAATTGAAGTCTTTAATTTAAAATGTGTCATCCTGCTCTGGGTCCTCTCTATTCTCTTTACTATATGATCTGTAGACGATAGGACCTAGAGTAATTATGTACTATCCTGATCCTTTTCGCTCTATTGATATGCATCGTTTGCAGTTTGTGCTTCGTCCACCTTCTTGGGTCCTGGCATGACATTGCCATCTGGATCGAACTCGGCATCAATACCCCACTGCGACAGTTCGGCAGGCAAAAGAGTACGATCTCGCACAGCCCGAATGAATTCAGGCGCCTTGGTACTGCCCATGACGGTCTTACCCACAACGACTGCGTCGTATCCCACAGCCAGCAACTGCTTCATTTGATCCGTCGTTTCAATACCTCCTCCTGCAAGCGCGATAATGGGACCGCCTGATCCTGGAAACAAACCAGCGAGTTGTTGAGCCTGGTCTGGATAATACTGACCAGTGACACGATCGTAGTTGGTCACCATGATATTTTGTGCCACAAGTTCAATGGCTCGTTCCACTTCGTTCTTGGTGTGACACTCCACAATGACTTCCAATCCAATGATTGTTGCTAAATTGAGGAAATTTTCCAACGATGGTCCCAAGACGGACGCCATCAACACGACGCCATCTGCCTCTGCTTCCTTGGCCAGACCGAGTTGAATCTCGTCGACCACAATGTCCTTCATAATGACGGCAGCTGTGTCACTGACTTTGCGGACCGCACGTACTGCAGACTTTAATTCTGTCAAATCGCCCCCGTAGCCTGCGTAATCGACATTGACAAAGACCGCGTCGGCTCCCAGTTGCACCATGGCTTCTGCCACCATGCCGGCATCGTCAAAGTTGCAAAAGTTGTTGTTGCTTCCCGAAGAAAGCGATTTGCGTTTGATATCCACGACAAAGGCGCCTCGTCGCATTCCAATCTGTGACAGACCAATTTCTTTCATTCGTTCTTGTCGTTTCTCATCTTCCTCGGAAGGCTTCTTGGCATCTGGATTGGCAGGATTGTCTTCATCTTCATAGACGCGTCGGAGAGCCTTGGCGACACGCAGTTTCGTCACTGATTGTTCGGCATACCCCATGGCCATTTGGACGGGATCATTCATGCTCTTGTGCTGCTGTTTCACCATGTTCATTTCATGTTCTTTGCGATGGACAGACGAAAAGATATCTTCTCTTTGCTGCGCCCGCAGTGCTCTTTGAGCTGATGACCTGGTGACGACGACGACAGGAGACTGAAAGGCATCACCAACGTGAGTAGTTCCTGCTGCGAGAAGAGATAGAGCTGCTAATAGTGAAGATAGAGAACGCATCATGGTCGTGATCAATGAGCCAGAATGCTTTTTGCGTTCCAAAAAGAGGATTTGATGGCTCGTGTCTCTGAGATCTCCGGTCGACGGCCAGGTTTGTGTATCTCCGGCTGACGGCCAGGCAGGGCGCACTGGGCGCGCGATAAATCTAAATACCAGAGAGGGACAGGCTGCCAAAGAAGGGTTGGGCTACTTACTTACTTGACCGACCGTGCATGGAAGGAGCGGTGTCGCCTCCTCTTGTGCTGCTGGTTGCCGCTCCTGGTTGCCTGGTGCGTCTTCGACTTCTGGTTGGTTGTGGAGTAATCCGGAAGCTAAGCTTCCGGGTTACCCTGAAAGAACCCTGAACTCCCAAATCT
>JAVCKV010384260.1:0-13024 GCA_032274145.1 Herpochondria borealis | reverse complement strand
TGTTGTTGGAGTCGAAGTGATGGTGGAGAGAGACGGTTCGTGTGTTGTGGGTGTGAGGCCAAAGAAAACGCTAGTTCGTACAGAGAATCACTGACGCCAGACAGACGTTTCAAGAACCTTCATCACAAAAGGACACAACTCCATTCGCACGCCAACCAAAAAATATCTCTACCTCTACTTCAGCTGAACAAGCTCTTGCGAAATTGAATCAAGGGGGCGGTGTTTGGACATTGCACATGCCGAATAAACGGAAGTTTGGAGTACGTCGCTTAGGGTGAAAGAACTAGCAGAGCGACATATTTTTCCAAATAATGAATGAAATCCCTAACTCTTGCTAGCTGGGGTGCGATTTCCGTTACTATCCGCAAGTGGCCAAAATATGGCGCGCCGGCAGGTCGAAAGTTTGAATTTATTTCTCCGTCCTCCCTCCAACAGCGCCCGCATTTCGCACTCTTATTGTCATTCTTTGTTGTTGTTGCTTCTTCTAGCGTTACAATGCCAAAGCCAACCCCCAGAGCCACTAGAGAATCAGCTCGTCAAGCTGCTCGTCGATCAAAGAAGGAACGCCAAGAAAAAGCAGCAGCAGCACCGGCGCCAGCAGCAGCAGAAGCACCACCAAAACAAAAGCAGCAGCGGAGACAGCTGCTCAAGTTGGCCCCCAAACCACGAAATCTACCAAGAGCCCAGGCTTCTCCACCATCATCACAGGAAAGCAGCAGCGCCACCACCACCACAACTCCATCAAAGCCAAAATCACAACCACAACCTCAACGATATGATTCATCTCTAGGGTTACTGACTCGTAAATTTACCAGTCTAATGCAGGTGAGAACTTGAATGTGTGAATCAATGGTGCACGCGCGCATGACCTTTTTGTGTTTCAACGATGATTGATCCTCTAACGCCTAATACCTTACACGCACACAGTCTTCCACCAGCGGCTCGATTGACCTCAATGAGGCCGCCGATCGTCTCAAGGTTCAGAAGCGTCGCATCTACGATATCACCAATGTCATGGAGGGAATTGGTATGATTGCCAAGCGATCTAAAAATGTGATTTATTGGAGGGGAACCATTGCCACCCCTGTGCCCGACAGTGACGATGTTCAACGCTTGAAACAAAAAGCTGCGAAACATTATACAGAAGAAGCCAAGCTCAATTCATGGCTGGGTCATTTGAGTGCTCAAAAGCACAAGATGGAACTGTTTGTGCAACCCAAGGATGTGATTCAAGCCATGAACAAGACTGGCCAGGAGACCAAGAGATACGAGTCAACGCTAGCCGAGCAGTCTTTTTTTGCAGTACGCGCGCCACTTGGATCTACTCTGGAGCTACCCCATCCGACCGAGGCCAACGACGTCTATCGACTGCATGTGGTCAAGCCGCCAGAGCCGAGTGCTACGAGGAAGCGAAAGCTTGACGACACTGAGGTATATCTATTGCCCACGAGTTGGAACAACAACGGTGCCCTTGAATCGGAAGGGTGCAGTCTATTGTCACGACGCGGAAGAACCGATTTGATTCCTTCAAGCAACGAGAGCAGCAGTAGTAGGCCCAACAAGAAACGCTTTACGACACCAACTCTGACGCCAGAAGAAGGAGTGTCTGACTTTGTTTGAGCGTGTGCTGAACAGCAAACGTCTTCTTGTTTATTTCGTCAACCAACCAGCCTCGTGTCAACCTACCTGTACCGTCGTTCCAACGTTTCATTCGATTGATATCAAGACGTCTCGACTCGACGCGACTCTGCTGGATTATGAAGACTTCGTCCAGCCTGTCTCTTGTCTCATGATGCATTCTTCTGTCATGTCTACAGCATAGAGCATAACGAATGCACATGCGTACGTCAAGCAACGCTTCGTCATGTTTCAAAATCGTGTCAAGATTTACCAGTGATTGTTTCATTCGAATTGAACGATGACAAGACAGCGACGACGGGGGACGACAACGATGGTATCTCATGGCAGCGATGGATGATGATATGATGAGGTCTATGGTGTGTATGTTAGTACGAAGTAGCGAGGTTTAACAATACAACCAATGATCTATATATTTTTATTTTTTTGAAGTTTCACACCACAGCAACAGCTTTGACCCCCACGATACATCGACACAACAACAAGCATCCAACAGCACTAGCCACACTTCGCATTCAAAATGAAACGCAGATTGACGTACAGCTGGAAGTCGGCATTTTGTACCCTCTGTCATCGACTTCTTCAAGGCGAGGGCACAGTGCGCTCATTCAACAGGTCTTGCGACCCTTTCGTCAAGCACTCTTCCACCACTGAGGCAACTTTGTCGTTGACAACCAAGTCTCTTCCCTCTGGACTTTTATTTGGTGTCATATCCTTATTATTCGTCAGACCCATCGCATCGAGAGCATCAGGAAAAAGCTCGTATTTTTTGAGGAGATAGGCGTTGCTTTTTTCCTTTATTTCTTTGCGAATTGCATCCATGTCATATTCTTCGTCAGTCACATCGCTAATGGAATGCATATACCCGTACTTCTCTTGCAAATCCGCCACGGTTTTGGCCCACCATTCATCTATGTAGTCATATCTTTCTTCGTCAGACCCATTGCTAAGGGATTCCTGCTTGTTGGAAGTCTCGTCGTCTGAAAGGTCGCTGTCGTCCCACACATCTGGTGGTGATACGATACTACTGCGCTGCTTGCGGTAGTTGCTCTTCTTGCAAGGCACCTGTTTGGTTGTCGCTTTGCACTTTTTGATTGTCATGCTTTTGCTAAAAGAGTGAGGTATCTTAGGTCTGATGATTGGTTTTATGTGAGAGGGATCCGAGTGAGTCTACGAACACCAGGTCCACGCTACCCAGACATGGATACTGTAGTCTACAGCAAAAGTAGTTTCGTTTGTCAGTCGTGGATCACCGTACAGTATCTTCCTGGTATGTAAGAGCAGCAGCGCACAACGCACAGACTGGTAGTGTACCGAAACTCTAGACACGACTGGAATAGTCTAGAGAGAGAAAGAGAGTAGTTTGGAGCCTAGTTGCGGCATCACCACTCAACTTGAGGGACAGCGATCTTTCAGACGACGAGATATCTGACGATGACTGGATAGATGAGTTGGAATGTAGATCGGAGAGAGTGAACGCAAATGAAACGCAGAACGATTGAGAAATTACGCAGATCTCACGTGAACTGCGGCAGCTAAGGTGGGAGGAAGAAGACGAAAGATCCGATCGAAGAATGGCTGAATACAAGATGACGGTGGGGATGATACCGAATAGCTGAAATTAAATAATGGATTTTTAGTTCAGGATCGTATCAATCAGCCGTATTTATTCGCCCATACAGATGACAATAAAAGAAGGGGTAGGAGAGAAGAAAAGAGAGCTGTGGCCGATGCGTTCAAAGTACAACAAAGTCTAGTGTGTTGCGGTAGGACGCAGAGAGGAGGAGAAAGCACACAAATTTGAAAAATACATGTGTGAAGAGCGGGCGAAGACGGCAAGAGTGGAAACTGAATTCGAAGAAAAGCAGGAAACATAGAATGACTTTTCAAAGAAGTGGAGGAAAACTCTGCCAGAACCGAGGCGTATCAGGCATTGGGTTACATCGACTGGCGATGAGAGTGGTGACGACTGATACGACACCGAATACTGAAAGGAAGGAAGGGATTTTTCAAGTTCAGACTCATATCAATCGGCCGTATTTATAACAAAAACACGACAAGAGAAGATGCAGACCATTCCATGCCGACAGTCAGCAGGCGTTAGTGTCAGTATTTTGCCAGTAGCGGTATTACAGCTTTTGGTCGCGGTTATGCTACAGTTTGCTAATGTAACAACATGTTCGAATGTACTGTACAAATTCAGTGATGATGTCAAACAGATCTAATTCTCTCACTTTTGTCGGGAGGAGCGAAGTGAAGCTGTAGCAGCAGTCAACTGGTGGCAGTCATTTAGATCTATCGTCTAACATTATGCATCAATCTGGTCTTGCTGTGTTTTTGGGGTGGCTGCCGATTGCCATGGCATTTGCCCCTCCGCATCATCAGCTTGTTGCTGGAGGAGGAGCTCAATTGGGCGCGCGTCTGCTTCCAACATCATCGCGCTGTATGTTGGCATTTGATGGTTTCGCAGAGGATAAGCTCACGATGAATAGTGGAAATATCCTTGAGACCATTGTTCATAGTCCCGTTTTCTGGTCGTCTGCCGTCATGATGACAGTCGTTGGTCTACTTCTCCTTTGGGAGAACGCCGTCGAATATGCAAGGGAGCACACCCCAAAGGCAATACTTCCCGTCTACGAAAACATGTTGGTTGAGATGGGATCTCTAGGCTTCATTGGTATCGTAATATCGATACTGCTGAATCGCCTTGCTTTGGGCGATACAGTTGGTAACCTGAGTGAGCAGTACTTGGGCGAGAGAGAACTGTTGTTTGAAGCCTTTGAGTATGTCCATGAGGCATTCTTTCAAGTTGCTATTCTCTTCTTTACAGCTACTGGTGTCATTGTCGTTCGTGTCCTCCAGAAGTTGAATGAAATAACATCGATTGCGGGACGACAACTTGGTGAATATAGTGAAGAGTGCGACGGCACTGTTGCTGAAGCTCTGGCAGGGATTCTCAATGTTTACACACTTCCAGGTTCTGGCTGCGAGATTGATACAACGCTGCACAAAGAAGATTGCTCGATGATGGACTACGAAGCAGAGCTGCTGGTGCGCAAAGAGAGAAAACAATCTCCTTTCTTCCGAGAGCTAACCATGACCCTTGAAGAGAGAGGTGCTGAAACCCTAACGATTCGAGAACGATTGATGCGAGAGTTAAACTTACCTCGCACGTTTCGGATTGACCAGTATTTGGAGAATGTCTTTGCTGGTAACAAGCTTGAAATCGTGGATCTGTCGCCGCTTCTATGGCTTCCGATCATTCCAGCATTCGCACTTTCCAACGCGCTAGATCTCACGCACGACGTTGTCAATGCTGAATCAGCAAATGCTGCAGAATCGTCTGGTTATTTCTTTTCTACCTTGTGGGTACTTCTTCCGTCAGTGGCCCTGCAAGTCTTTTGTCTAACATGGGGTGTACTGAACTTTTGGAAGATGGCAGAAATCAAATCAATGTTGATGCCGACATTGGTCAGAGATGGTGGAAACAATGGCGAAGTACGACTGCTACCTCCAGCAATCGAGAACGACTTGCTGAGAAGAGAATTCGACTCTACGCCTGCTTTCCTCAAGCCCTTTGAACGTCTCCTTGGCAAGGAGCCTGAAAACATCAATGCGGAGCTCTTTGGCGAAGTGGGAGGGAATGGGCCTGAGGTTTACCTGAACTCGGTCAAGTTTCACACCTGGCTATGTGTTGCTTCGGTCCACTTTTTCTTTTATCACATTTTGGCGCGAGACTTGTATGCCGTGACGCATCCAAACGCTGGTGTCGTTGGCGATCCGCAACACTTGATGCCCGAGATTCTCACGTATGGAGCTCTCATTGCGATTGATGTTGTGCAGTTATACTTTGCGCCAACGACCTTTCTGAACTATTGTATAGTCACAAGTGTAGAAGACCTCAAGATGAATTGGGCAATCGAACAGTCAATTGATAGCTGGGACGGTAAACCGATGGATCCAAGCGAAAGAAAGAACCTAATATCTGCACAGGTCGAGTAATCTTCTCTAAGCGCTAGTTGTTTTGTGCGAGTCGACGCTTTCGCAAAGTGTTTGCTTCCCTCTATCTAAGCTCGTTAAAGCATAATGCTCACATAGTCGTCGTAAAGCATGACATACTGTCTGTGTCTTAAGGGTTTCAGAGGACTGTCTGTCAAATCTGGTTTGGTTGTTGAAAACGTCGAAAACGTCATCTAATCGGAGAATTTTGTGACTCAGCGACGCACTTCGCGCAAAGATCGTCCGCATCACGCATCATGTTGTCCTTGGCTTTGTAGAAGAATCATCATCACAATGATTAGCCAGGCTTGTTGCTGTGTCATGACCGTCGCCTTTCTCTTTACTACCTCTGTTCGCGCCAGTTCTGGTTTTGCTAAGCGTGGCGCAACCAGTCCCCGCAACACAAAGTTGCCGATGTCCTTCTTCCAAGACATGGCTAACAACATCCAACGAACGTTCAGCTCTGACTCTGCTTCATCCTACTACACTGTGGGAATCACAGGAGCTTCAGGGTTATTGGGGTCGTCTCTTATTGATGAGCTCGGAAAGCAACAAACACTGAACGACAAGCCTCTGCGCATCGTGAAGCTCACTCGCAGCGATACTGTCGGAACGAAAACCCTGAGCGACGACGAGGATACCGTCACAACGCTGCCTTGGAATCCCAAGGCAGCTAGCGCTGAAGACGTGATTGACCCAGGTGCATTGGATCAAATTGATGCAATCGTTCATCTAGCTGGTGAAAATGTTGCAACAGGTCTGGGTCCTCTTGGCTTTCTAGGCATCAGACCGTGGACAGACGAGAAAAAGAGTGAACTAATCAACTCACGCGTGGGGCCGACAGAAGGCTTGGCCAAGGCCATTGCTGCTTCCGAGACTCCAACCACCTTCTTGGCAGCCTCAGGTGTAGGTGCTTATGGAGCTGACTTTATTGGCGAGACAAAGCCAGCCGTTGATGAAACAATGGACATTTCGGCATCTACAGGTTTCCTTGCTGATTTATCTAAAAAGTGGGAAGCCGCGACACGTGAAGCCGAGGACAACAATAGGGTTGTCAACTGCAGAATGGGTGTCGTTATGAGCAAAAAGGGCGGTGCCCTGGCGAAACTGTACCCAATCTTCTTCCTTGGCGGCGGTAAGTGATAATATATCCGGTGTGCTGCTGCTGCTTGTAAGCTGGTCTTCCCAGTATGATCTCAACTGATGCACCATATTTTCAAGGAGGCAATGTGGGATCAGGGAAACAATATTTCACCTTCATTTCTGCTCGTGATGCTGCTCGGGCCTTTGTGCACGCGCTATCAACTCCTTCGTTGGAGGGACCCGTCAATATCTGTGCACCAAATCCTTGTACCAACGCCGAATTCACAACATCCCTCGGTAAAGCCTTGTCGCGACCGACGATTCTTCCCCTGCCGGGATTTGCTGTCTCGCTACTGTTTGGAGAAATGGGAGATGAAATGTTACTGGGAGGTGTCCGGGCGACACCTGGTAAGCTGAGCGAAAGTGGGTTCCAGTTCCATCATCCGACAATCGATGAAGCTCTTCAAAGTGCAATGGATGAAAATATCTAGAGCCATAGAGAGCACTGCACTTCTTTGGTATTCACGGAGAGCTTACACTGGCACTGGGGCACCCCATTCCTTTCGCAGCATGTAGTAAATGTAAGATAAAGCACTTCTCTCGTTTAGGCTAGGGTCCTTTTCCACACGAATATCATCGTAGTGCGAGGCGCCATGTCAGCGATTGTGAAAGGAGCTAGGAAATGAAGATAGAAGAATTGTACTCCAGATTGGAATACTTTTGGCTTTAACCCGCAGGGTTGCATCTAGTGGGGGGAAGGAAGCAGATTCTAGGATCTTCCTATTGAATAACGCCTGATCTTCAACATTTTCTTCCTCCCTCTTTTGCTGCAGTTCACGGTTGTCCTTGTCGAGTTGGCATCCTTCCTCCTCCATCTCCTCGAATTCACGTTCCAACTCATCCAATCGGTCATCGTCAGATAGATGGTCACTTTCACTCAATGCTGGCGGTGATACAATAGTACGCAGTTGCTTGAGGTAGTTGCTTTTTTCGTTTGATAGTCATGGTTTTGTTTCTGTTGCAGAGTGGGGGTATCTTTTAGGTCTATGAATTAGTTTTATGTGAATGAGTCCACTACGTATAGTCTAACCGAACCAGTTTGTTGCAAGTCAATGCGTCGTACGTCGAAGGGCGAATACAGTCATATGGCGACGGTAGACAGTAAAATACCCCAATCTTTGAAATTGAAACCTGTGTTGTGGTTGACATGACAATGTGTTGGGCGACGCAGCACCTGTTTAGATCGTAGCGCAGTCACCCTCCTTGGCTCTCGATCAAGACCAGTGCTTCGAGATGAGGCGACAAGCGCACAGAATGGAAGATCAAGCTGAAAATAGAAGCAACGATACCAACGACAGCAGAGAGAAGGAAGATGCTCGAAGACAAGAGCTGAGTTCCGATTACGACGAAATTGCAAGCTTGGTGGCTCAGTTGGACATTCAGGTGGAAAAATTTGTTGGAACTATGAATAGTGTGGTAGAATCGATTCCCTCGCATGATTCTCTGTCGGAAGTATGGGACGAACAGGCCAAGGTCTGCCAAAGTGAGGGTACGAATGTTGGCAAGGAGGCTGGAACACGGAGAGAGGAAGATATTTTCGGAGACGAAGCCAAAGGGTCTGATCACATAAAGCTTCTATGAGAAGAAGATTTGGTTCTAGTTTATGCAATTTCAGCATTGGCCATACCACCTTGTGCTTGGCAAACACCAGCAGCGGTATTGAATGGTTTCCCCTTGTACGTTGCGACGCCTTCGCCATCTGTCTTGAGATCTGGGAATATGGCGTCGAGCATCTTTTTCTTGATAACCTGATTCTCCGTTGCTGGCTCTCCATCGAAACCGTCCACCATGATGCGCTCACCAATCTCGGCGTCTGCTGGAGGCTCCACAAACACAACTTTGTCGTCTGCATTTGCGGCGCACATGACCATTCCATGAGAGGGAAAGCCCATGAGTTTTCGTGTCTTGAGGTTTGCCAAGACCAACACACGTTGACCCTCCAAGTCTTCGAGCTCGTAGTGGGCACGGAGACCGGAAGCAATTTGTCGAGGAGCCTCTTCCCCAACGTCAATCTCCTCACAAAAGAGCTTGTCAGCCTCTTCGTGTAACCAAGCCTTGGTAATGACTCCGACGCGGATATCAAGCTTGGACACATCAATCACCAGCGGTGGCGGTGGGGGTGGCTGCTTCTTCTTCTTCTTCTTTGGTTTCTCGTCTTGCGGGGCATCTGCCACGACATCTTCCGTTGACTTGGGATCGTCATCCGTCATGAAGGTTCGGGTATCTTGGCGACGAAAGGAGATAGAATGCGACGATAGAGAGTTAAGCGCCACTGCAGATCGGGGTACAGCTGGAGCAAAAGCAGATGATCTCTTGACCCCCAGGGTCGCTGATAACGCGAGTAGGGAAGCAGCGCTGTAAAACTTCATGGTTCCTTTACTGTACTGTGTTTCTTCAATCCAAAGACAATCGACAGGCTATGCCATATAACTATATCTTTTGCAGGATCAATCTTGATGTCAGTCGAGAAAGTTGCGTGCGTACCAAAGAACAATTTTAGGTTTACATGTGAACGAATGAATCATCATGGGATGAGTTGGTGGACCATCACAATGCACAGCCAGCTTCAAATTGTGAGAGGGAAACCAGAAGCAATTTCCTTATCTCTGTTCTCGCAAAATCACTGATAGACCATTCATCACACTGTCAAACAGACAAGAATCTGACGTTCGTCTCCGGGTTCGTGACTTCACAACTGATGGATACTTCATCTGAAAAAAGATCTTGACGACCTGTTGCACCATGACGCTCCTGCTTCGACTCGTTTTCGGTTCCTTTCTGGCGACAATCCTTGCGGTATCAGTCAATTCCTTTGTGGTTGTATCTCCTCGCCAGTCATGTACGACTCGGTTGGAAGCCTCCCGTCGAGATTGGCTCGTGACAGCGGGGACATCGGCTGCTGCTGCTGTTTTAGCCACATCCCAACCAGCTTTCGCAGCCAGCACTAAGCGCAAGACTCTGGACGAATGCCTCTACAGCATTATGCGTGTCCGTGAGGCTACCTTTCAAGAGAGTCGTCTGATTAACTCGGGTAAATTCAAGGACGTGCAACGCGCCAATGTCAAGCTGGCAGTCAAGTTTATTCTCAACAACTATCGACTATCCGATACGTTCATTGCCGCCGCGGCTTACTTGGATAACAACTCACAACGAGTGTCGGCTGGAGAAGTTGGACAAGGTGCGGTGCAGGATCTGCAAACAATTTTGGAGTACTTTGACTCGTCGGATGTCCAGAACATCAAGGTTGGGGCGAGTGACACTGGCAAGGAACGGTTGGTTCTGCAGGGACTCGATTCGACGCGCAACAATATTGATGGGTTCCTATCCTACTTTCCAGAGCAAAAGGTCCAAGAGGCTAGAAAAAAGATTCTGGCGGAGAATGAGTTGAACTACAAGGAGTGGGACCCTGCGCTTGGTGATATTGTGAACTTACCACCAGCGATTTAATAAAGAGATTAGCAGAGAGGATTGTAGCAGAAGCGCAAAAGCATGAAGTCAGAGAAGAAGCAATGCGACGTCCCTTCCTGGGTCGGCTTCAAACAGTATAATGAACCTAGTAGACGAGTCGGATAGATGAGACAGCCACGAACCACTAAACGACAGAGGAATCGTTTGGATGGAGACCTTGTCGTCTACACGTAGCCGATAGGATAGTCTGACTCACTGTCTCGATGCGTTCAGAGCCTCTTGATTTGTGTCATGGGGCTCACAGCCAGACGACGCGTGAAGTAAACTGGAACGAGGCCCGTGCATGCCATGATATCTGCTACTGTAGGATTCATCGTCGAAAATTGTGTCCAGTTGGCTGTCTCAGCTATGGGTGGGTCACATTTCTACTACGAGCCTAAAAGGTAAGTCAAGTCTGAAAGTAGCCATCTTATCATGGAGGCCGCATTCGGGTGTCGTCACCGACTTGCTAAGTCGCTGCCACCTTCATGCTACAGGAACGTACAGTACAGCGATAATAGACGACCGACTCTTCGTAAAGATTGGTAGCACCGGTTGCGACGGGTTTTCATTTTTCCCGTTACGGCCACCTGCAACGATAATCGGATGAGACAACAAGATGTGATCCATGAATAAGAAGTCTAGCTGGATGCTTGTGTTCTAGCTGGATAAGCTTCAAGTACAGTAAAATGTCATGCCAGTAGCTACAATGACACTGTCGTATAGAAGGACAGACGTTTCGATAGAGACACTTCAACTTGTGACGTCCACCGAAATCCGTAGTTGACATCATTCCTCACACAACGCACTCAATGGTGTCAACTTCCCACTTTTGATGTGAGAAAGGTGGTGTCATCCTTTTTACGTCTCAGACCCCATTGAGGATTCGCAAGCCCCCGGGTACCGCCAGGCATACGATTGTTTTCAGTACGTCGTATAACTACATACGACTCGACCTCTTGGCGTTTGGCTCATCAGCCCATCATTTTCGGATAGTTTGAGCTCACTCACCTACCCATCACCATCAAAAAGGGGCGGGAAGAGCAGTACTTTCTTGTTACTACCTGTAGTATGACGCAATGTGTTGATCCAGCTCTCGATGTATTGACCCGGGCTCTGCATGGGGATCACGGTGCTCTTGCATTCCTCGATCGTACCTCATCAATCTACCTGCTCGATGCAACCGACCCCTCCAAACCAAAGACGTATGGAGGATGGAACTTTATTCACCAAGCCATGAATGAAATTGAGCGCAACGAGGCAAGCCAGAGGGCGACGAATACTCTCACGGGTCAGGTGCAACTGTTGGCCACCATGGCGCAGCGAGTCGCTCGAAAGTCTCCAGCGATGGACCGGAGCTTGGTCTTGACGTGTATTACGAATGCGTCTTCTCAGTACCCCGCAGGGGAAGCGGAAAAATTGATTGATTTGAATGCAGAGATTCGAGAAATTGTCATGGGGCGCATCGCAGCCATGGCTTTTGACTTTTCGTTTCATCGTCAAACAACCAATAATAGATCTGCATTCTCTGATCCAGTCGCCATGGAGAAGTTATGTTCGGTACTGGCAGCCAACGCTGTTGCGAGTGGCCCCAACTCTGTGAGTCACTTTATGAAGGAATGGATCATACCGAGTTTGCCGACGTTGCCACAATTCGCAGTGGCGTGTGTCACGTACCATCTAGCACTCGAGTCCTTGTCCAACGCATCGCCAGCAGGAACAAAGGATGTGTTGCAACGGATTTCACACCCCGTTGTGGGGTCAGGGATTACGCCTGTGCTAGCAGAAGCCATTGCGGAAACGGCTGATTCTCCCAACCACGAATGGAACTGCAGGGTTGCGGCAATCTCGTTGCGAGCTCTGGAGAGGTGGTGCACAGCCACGGATCTGAGCCTACCGCAGGTGAAACACATTTGTGCGAAACATCAGGTAAGTAGTGGTCCGCATTGTTGTTGTGAACATGTGTGTGTGTGTGTGTGTAGGTGTGTTTGTTTATGTGGGATCCTGACAACATCGATAGATGAATTTTGTTTCCGTCATTAGTGATGCGTTGTAATCGGACTCGGATCTAGTGGTAGAAGCTATGGCGGAGTTGATGGATACTTGTGTTGTAGAGAACAAGGAAGGAAAAGTATCTCAAGAACGAATGACTCAGGCCAGATACATTATGGAGGTCGACGAAGTTGCTTTCCGATCAGTGACAGCGGTAGACCTATATCGCATTGAGGTAAAAGAGATGGAGGACGTTCTGGGAGAACTTGTCACTGCTGTAGGACTCCAAAGGTTCCGTTTCTCGGAGAGACAGCAAAAAGGTATGTTGTCGACACTCGCAATACTGTTTCTGTCGCATCAATGTCTGACGCCCGTCGCAGGAGACCACGCAGTATGTCGAAACCTGACTAGGATAGCTGCGAGGGTAGGGGCTGTGTCGATGGTTGGACTTATATCAGGTCAGATACCAGGGGGTGGCTCTGGTCTGCTTGTGCTATTGATGAAAGCCGGATCGCATCCATACGTGTACATTTCGTCTCTGGCCATCGAAGTCCTCTCAAGACTGCTCGAATTGGATCCCTCATTTCCGCAACGACTGCTGCCGCTTTTGCAACATCGCGCAATCATCCCATATGTGCTCCATGGGTCGGTGCCGTCCTTGTCGGCGAGCGTAATATCTGGTGTTGATTTCTACGAGTTTGAGAACTTCAGACAGAACGTTCTTGTCGAAGTACTGGTGGCATGCTACGAGCAAAACGCAAACTGCTACATGGACTCATGTACATCCGCGGTGGAGGAGTTTTGC
>JAVCKV010384149.1:0-11995 GCA_032274145.1 Herpochondria borealis | reverse complement strand
ACCCTGTCGCCCACCCCTCACCTCACCCGTGTACTCGTTGGCAGACACAGCCTCGCCGAAGATCTCCTCCAGTCCGCGCATCGCGCGCGCCCCGCATTGCAGTCCGCGCACAATGCTGTTCCGCATCGCATTCATGCACGCCTCTTGTACAGCCGCGCCCATCGAGTGCGGCCCGCAAAAGAACACGCCAATCGTCGTGTTGTTCGCAGAGTTCTCGGTCACCTCGTTGAAAATCTCGTCCCACTCCGGTCGTCCGTAGTTGGTATGTAGCGATCGAGTCGCCTCCTCGTCTTCCTCGTCTTCCACTCCGCCTATTCCTCCCAGCCCGGCGTCACTTGCTCTCATCCGTGTCAGGTAGCGGTGCAGCTGCACCTCGTCAATATCCGCGTATCGTTTCACCTCGCTTACCAGCCATTGATCGTCCTGCTCGCTTGGTGCCGTCCAGATAAAATCCACTGCCTTGGTGCTCGAATGTGTCGTTGTGATTTTCTCAGCCTGGGCGATCCGCTCCCCGATCACCCGGAGCAGCCGGATCAGCACGACAATCGTCAGCACCGGCCACACAACGAACACGTGAAACACCCCGAACAGCTCGTCCACCTTCTGCCCAGCCCCGACCAGAGTCACGATATCCACCGCAATCCCACATGCCGCAATTGGCGTCAGTACAAACATATCGAACGCATGTATAGGGATGGATCCAAGCTCAAAAATTTCAACAATCGGCGGTATTCCCACCAAAGCTGTCAAGGTAACCATGAGCACCAGATCTGTAATTGTCAGACCAATCTTTTTGTAGAGTGCAACACCCTCTTGGAATATGAAAAACTCATCAAAGATGTACGCGGTACCAGCCATGGTAAACCTTACAATCAGGATCCACAACACCGCCATGTTCACTGTCACACTTCTCATGAATAGAAGGAACATGATCCTCGGGTTCTGAAACACGCCCAGGTTGTCTTTTTCAATTTGCACTGGCACTGGCTCTGCTACCCCTTGCCGGATGTTTCTTTGTGCTCTCTTTAGTTGAACGTTGCGCACAAAATTTACTGAGCCAAAGCTCATGGTGACCATCATATCCAGACTGCGTTGAAAAACGTCATCTGCTTCGTCCATTAGGTATGCAGAGTGGAGTACAGACATGTAGTCCATACTACGCCTCTGAGTCTCCCCGACGGAATGATCCCGGTACGAGCCCATACCCTCATCATCGTGACCCTCCGTTGCTGGATTGACGCGTTGCCGTCTAACAGCTCCTCCGTCATAACCGTCTCGAATCTGGACAGTCGTCATAGCCTGAGCACTGGTGAATTGCTTTGAAGATTTTGCGTCATTATTGTTCTCGGAGAATGGTACCGAGTTTGAAGATGAGTCACCACTACCTGGATCGGGAGGAATGATGTAGTCTTTTGCTGTGTGCATTGTGCCTCCGTCTGTCGTTCTATCCTCACTAAAAGTGCTTGCTTTTCTCAGCAGACTGTTATTTGAAATCGGAGGTGGTCGCCTACTGCCGATGGCTTCAATATTTCGCTGAGCAGAATGGTTCACAGTCGCAGATGCAGCGTGTACAGGAAATGTACTGGATAATGCCCCTCTACCCTCCGTCTCAATGGATCGGACCGCATCGCTGAAATCACCTGCAGAAGAAACTTCGGCACGCTGCTGTTGAGGACTGTATAGGATTGGAGAAGGTTGCATTCCTCGTTGTTGGCTTTGTTGTTGTGGGTGACGATGGTTTCGAGGTTGAGTTTGATGTTGCTGACTTTGTTGCTGGGGACGTGTTAGTGGTTGGTGTTGTGGCTCTTGTTGTTGTTGGTGCTGTTGGTGCTGTTGGTGCTGTTGCTGTTGCTGTTGTGGTTGTTGTGGTTGTTGGTGCTGTTGCTGTTGTTGTTGCTGTTGATGTTGCGGTTGGTGTTGCGGTTGCTGTTGCTGCTGCAACTGCTGCAACTCTTGTTGCAGTTGTTCGTGGTGCTGTTGTTGTTGTTGTTCTCTTTGCTGCTGTTGCAGTTCCAAGCGCAGTTCACGGTTGCGTTGTTGTGCCCTCGATGTTGGCTCGCGCTTGATAAAGGATCGAAACCGTGCCATACTATCGCGTTGGGCACGCGGTGTCCAGTTGGTGATCCAGTTATAGCAGTCCTTCACGACGGAGCAGAACGGAGTTGCGCCAACGCCACCTCCGACCAGGATGACTCGGTCAAACTGTCCGACATGTTGAGCCGGTGCTCCAAACGGTCCTCGGACATGGACTTCGATGTCTGTCCCGTCGCGTAAAGCAATCTGGTCGGCAAACAGTCGGTACAAAGCTTTAGTCCAGTCTCCTACGGCCTTGATATAGAAGACAAGCTCGGGTTCGTGTGGGGCAGATGCAATTGTGAATGGATGCCACTGCCAACGACTGATCTGTGGGACTTTCAGCTCAGCGTATTGGCCCGCCTGGAAGTGGAACACGCGCGGGAGGCGGATCCGGATAATGTCCGGGCCCTGAAACGCTGTCGAATGCTTGGAAACGAGAAGGTAAGACCGCTTCTGACGCAGAGTTCGTGCAATAATGTCCAAGGCGTATACGACAAGGGAACCAACGACCCACTTCCAAGAACTGGGCACGCCGTTGTGCAACCCGTGAATGATCAGAAGTATGTAAGCCAAGATACTACCGAAGACATGCGTCCACAAGAACAGCTCGTAGTGCTTGTGGTAGACAATATCTTGAGCAATGACCCGGACCAGAATGAACAAAATTATGAGGAGTATACCAGTGGCGCAGAGAGAGGTTGTTCCAGTGAGCCCGGAAGACCACGGCTTCTCGATTATGTACATGGGAATATGGGCTGCGGCATGGATGATGGACGCGACTAGCACGGCGGTGCCGACAATGCGATGAAGTTGCGGCATGGCCTTGTCGAGAGGAAGAACGAGGTTTAGTGGAGTTTCGCGAAGGATTCCAATGGCAGAGCGGGAGGCGAGGAGGAGGACGACGGCAGCGTTAAAGTTGATTGTTGCACCACATCCACGCGCCAATGACGTCGTGTACTTCCTGAAGTTTGTGTGATTCTTCGACTCATCGACGGCTGCATTGAGGAAGAGCAAGATGTTTGTGATTATGTACACGGCGTTGAAGGTATAAACACAACCGTAGGAGGAGAGCATAGATTCAAAGAGCGATGCATATCTCCTTCCCCATTTTCCGCGCATTGTTGATTGTGGGTTTGGAGAAGAACGGCGAGCAAGTAACAAGGTTAGAGGATGTGGAGGTGAGTGGAGAGTGGAGGGTCGTGATGTAGTGGCAGAGAAGAAAAGAAGAATGGGGATGGGGAGTTGGACAAAGGGAAATGGGAAGGGTTGGGTGCTTCGGTAGGTGCTTCGGGTTCGGTACGCGTCCACGGAAGCACTGGGTACGAGAGACGACTAGAGACGACACGGTGTATAGGAAGGATGCGGAAAGTAGATAGGCCGTTTGGTTTCGGAAAGACCGAACAAGGCGAGTTAGAAAGGTTTGGGAAGGGGCTAGGTCATGACGCGGTTGTTTGACGGGTGGCTGGACGCATCGTGGAACCGTGGCGATAGGCAAGCTGATGACGGGGCGTGTGTGCCTGCAGTACATACAAGCCGACGGGTAAAGGACATCGCGCAAGGAAGAGACGAGGGGAGCATACGGTATGCGGGAATGACCGACAGTGACAGGCCGAAGATTCGCTCGCCAGCTCAACTGTAGGGTAGATAACGGTCGGTACGCGACCTTTCAGGTGAGTATCATCATGATCGCGTGTATTGGAAATGCCCCTTGTCGCCCGGTTGATCAACCGTTCGTAGACACAAATATCACTTTATCTGTTCTTATGGCCGTGAGCAAGCCTCGCATTACTGGTGTAGGGGCTGTTGTTTGTTTGTAGACCTTGAGGTGAGGCTTGAAGAAGAACGAGTCAAGCAACTGGCCATAGGCTCTCACTAAAGTCTCCGTCTCCAAAATAGAATAAAAAGCAGCAAAAAAAGGAAAAATAATGTGACTACAATCACCCGTGTTAAAAAGTGGCTTGCGAGGCTGCAGCCGTGTGTGTATGCTCGTTCATGTGTATCGGTTAAAAGAGATGTACGCAAAACGAGGCGGCGTACAGTTCCCAACTACAACGGCAGGATCGAAAAGGGCAGGGGCGCTTCAACAGAAGCGGCTGTTTTGCAGCGGCGAGGAAGGCTGCAAGTGTCTGCATAGGGGTCGACCGTGGCTCAGGGTCATCGACGCAAAAAAAAAGCGCGCTGCACAAGTTTTACGCAGCATCTGATGTAACGGGGTCAACTCCCAAATCGTCGAGCGAGGCCATATCAAGGGTAGAGACAATGTCATCAGCGACGTCGGCGGCTGCCTTGCGCTCCTCTTCCAGACGCTGGTGGTAGCGCTGGGCCATTTCCTCCGCCTTTTCGAAGACGAGCTGCGGGTTGCGAACCATGTCTCCAGGCTCGGGCTCGAGGGTCTTTGTGCTGAGAGAGATGCGGCCCTTCTCCTTGTCCTGGTTGATAATCATGCACTTGACTTCTGAGCCGTCCTTGACGACGGCGCCAATGTCGGCAATGTGGTCGTGAGAGATTTGGGAGACGTGAAGGAGGCCGGAGATGCCGCCAATGTCGATAAAAGCACCATAGGGCTTGATGCCGCGGACAAAGCCTTGGACAATCTCCCCGGGCTTGAGGTCGGCCATCTGCCTCTCGACGAGGGCGCGACGGTGCGAGACCACGAGTCTGTTCTTGTCCGAGTCGACCTCGAGAAACTTGAGCGGGAGCTCGACGCCGACGAGATCCTCGCGCGGGGTGCGGATGGCCATGTGTGAGCCCGGGAGGAATGCGCGCAGACCCTCGACGTGGACCATGCAGCCGCCGCGGTTGACGGCAATGATCTCTGCATTGACGGTGACGTCCTCTGCCTGGAGTTGGGCGACGCGCTCCCAAGCGCGGGCAAACTCGATGCGACGGATGGAGAGCTTGAGCTGACCGTTTGCATCCTCGCGCGAGATGATCTGGAACTCGCGGTCCTCGCCGAGGGTGAGAACGTCATCGGGCCTATCGATGCGGTTCATGGACATTTCGTTGAGCGAGCAAAAAGCGGATGCCTTTGCGCCAATGTCGACGAGAGCGCCGTTGCGCTCAATCTCGTAGACGCGACCGGTGCAGATGTCGCCGTCGACAAACGAGTAGTCAAACTCGACCATGGCCGACTCAAAATCCTCGTACGAAAAACCCGTCTTTTCGACCTCGACATCGGGGAGAGCAAACTTCTCGCGCATGCGTTGGAACTTTGTGAGCTGCTGTTGCTTCTCGGCTGGTTTTGGCGAGGCGACGAGCTGCGAGGTGGTGGTTGTGCGACGCGGTGAGGAGACGGCCGGGGCGAACGAGCGCGGTGCGAGGGCGGCGCCCAGGAAGGAGGAGGTGACGAACGCCATGGGGGACGGGCGAGAGTGTACCTGCTTGGAGGGTTGGGAGGGGGGCGGCAGGAGGCGGCGGCGGTGGGGAGAAGCCTGGCGAGGGCGGCGCGTTGATCGCGGTAGACGCGAGCTAGTCTGATGGCCGGGGGGTGGGTTGCGGGGGGTGAAGTGGTGCCTGGAGCTGGTGCAGACGCGGGGTTGAGTGCGGCGGGGGCGTTGGAGAGGTCGAGAATAGCTCCGGCAGCGGCTTCGACGTCGGAGCGCGAGGCGACTTTCGCGCGGCGTCGGGTCATGGTTTGTGGCGTTTGCGGCTGATGTTGGGTGTGAGGGGAGGAGGGGAGGAGGGGGAGGGGGGCGGACACTGGCTAGAGAGACTGGCTAGAGAGAGTGGACGAGGGGAGTGGAAGGGGGAGTGGAGGGGGAAGATGGAGGCGACGACGAGGGCGAGGAGCGTTGAGGGCGAGGAGCGTGGGAGCGAGTGTTGGCGGCAGCGACTTGGCGGGAGAGGGACGAGAATCGGGCCAAAATCGCCCAAAATCGCCCAAAATCGGGCGAAACGACAGCAAAGCAAACGAAATGCACCGGCACTCACCCACACACACACACACAAACACACATTCACATTCACTTTCACATTCACATTCACATTTCACATTCACATTCACATTCACATTCACATTCACATTCACTTTCACTTTCACATTCACATTCACATCACATTTCCACAGTCACCCCGACACTATCAGGTAGGCACCGCCAGCGGGTTCTAACTGCATCCACGGAAATATTATTCATATGTCACTCATATGTCACTCATATATCACCTCTTGCACGACGTACACCCACTTTCACACTTCACTACACCCTTACAGTAGCGGATTAGCCGTGCGCGTGAATGGTACTCTGGTACAGTAAAAATACTGTAGTGTGATGCTGTACCTTTCACGCGCACCGCTTCAAGCCAAGTCAGTAAAACAGAAAACATCCAATCAACAACTGCCCCGCCGCGCCACCAGCTGCGCTTCCGTGCCCGTTCCGGAACCGCGCATGTGCGCTCCGCCATACCCCGCTGGGCTTGCCGCTCATCGTGCCGCCCATCGTGCCGCCCATCGTGCCGCCCATCCCCGTTCTACCAAATAAATCTGCCGACCGAACCGTGCCATACACCCATCTTTGTCGCTTACCTCCTATACTTGCCGTCCCGTCCATGATTCTTGCCTTCCGCGCTCCTACATCAACTTTTTATTTTATTAATATTTTATTCCTCCCGCGTTCCCCATTTGCACCATCACCATTCTGTGTTTTTTCACGCAACTGACAACAATCCCCACACAACCCACCTTTTTTTCCCACCTTTATTTCCCACCCCTCTCCCTCGCCCGCAATCATGAGCCTACCGGTTCGCATTCGCACTCCGCGTGGAGGACACATCTCTTTTCATCAGAGACTTCCACTTTCCCATCTCCAACTTTCCTACGCCGCACACACACTCACTGCCTCCGCATCCAAACGCCCCGTCCGTCTTCTCGGCGCAGGCATGCCTGCACCCTCGCCCATACCCGTGCATGCACCCCACACCTCGTCTGCAGCCCGGACCTCGGCAACGACAGCGGAAACCGTCGCGCCCGACACGCCCGGACACACTTTGCAGCGCCGTTTGCACCGCAATGCCACTTCCTACCGTTACACAGCCAACACCGACACCAACACCGACACCAACACCGACACCGACACCGACACCGACACCAACATCAACGCCAACGCCAACACCAACACCATCACCATCACCAACACCAACTCGAACATGGACGTCAACCTGCACAACGGCGCGCCACGTCGCAGCGGTGCCCCTGCTGCCGTCTGTGCCGTCGTTCCCACGCTCCACTGTCCGTTCGTTACTTTTTTCGAACGTCTGTTCACTGCGCTTGCCTCGCTCATGCGTTATGTCCGACTATCGTGCATCGCCCTTCTCGGCGGTGTAGAAGCGTCAACGCAACAGCAACGAGGCGGTGCGGGACAGAAATGTAGTGTACCACGATGCGCCGTCGTGATCGTGAAGGATAGCCATGCGGCACGTGCGATGCATTTGGAGGGGTCATCGCTACAATCGCTGTCGACCTCGTCGACGCCACCGTTTTCGCCCAAGTCTGCTGCTACTAATACGCCTCATTCTATGATACAGTTGCCCGATGACCGGCAACGGATGCGGCAGGTGTCATTGTCGACAGCTTCTTCTCCGTCCTCCTCTCTTTCGGCGCCCGCTGAGTCGGCTGGTATTGTTACGGCTACTTCGCCCACACGACTCAGCGGGGCGATGAAATCTGCTCTGCTTGAGGCTGCCGCTCGCGTGAAAACTGGGGCGAACGTTAGGGAGCGGGCGCAGAACTTTGGGCGTCGTGCAAAATGGCATAGTCTCAAGGTGGCCCGCCGGTTTGTGCCGGTGATCCACCCAGACGGGGACACGAACTTTTTGGAGTAATTGCCATCGTGCTGATCCGTGGGTTGGGTGTATTTTAGCCGTAATACAGTACACTCAACGCATTCTCTCTCTCTCTCTCTTTCCCCCGTGTACTGTACTTTGTGCTATTTTTGATAGTCGACACGGTTGGATATACAATCAGAGAGGGTTATGACTCACTGTTATCTAGCATGGTTTTGAATTTTGACCATGAAACATGGGCAGTTCTAAATTCATGTTTGTGCGAAGGTACTCTATTTCAAGCCAGTAATGTACAGTATGGCCGACTACTGTACATGCGTACAACATACTGTATCTAAGTGAACATTGCTGTACTGTATAACAACAACGCAAGTACATACTACGCAGTACTTCTACATCATTGTTTTGTGCCTGTTTCGGAACGGGCACTCGGCACGTCGCATGCGCGAAAGCACGCCGACTTTGACATACCGTGTCGCCCACATCCCAATTTCCCACAGAATGATAGGATGCCGTAGTAAAGTTATCATCGGATTAGACCTTCCTTCACATAGTTATTGATCTCCTACTTCTTCCCGCCAGTAACTGCAGTCACAAACGCCGGAATATCGACTTGATTGCTTCCACATACCAGTAAAAGTACTACCTCTTTATCTCGGAAATCCTCCCCATTTCCGACGTATTGCTACTGACTCGAGAACAACAAGAATAACCCGCAACACGAAAACCCAATGCCCAAAAGTTCCCGGGGAACTTGTAAACAGTATGCACAACGTTGTTTATTCCATCATGATCTCCCACCATGCTCCTACCGACGAGAACCGTTGCTCTGCCTCTGCCCGAAAATGCCAGCTCTACTTCAGACCCCGTAAAACTCCCCCTAAGAGAAGCTTTTCAGACCTTATTAGCACCTCAGTACATTGTGTATGTGCTTTCATTATTGCAAGTTATCTCTCTGCCTTGAACTGTCGACCCATACATTTTCCGAGCCTGCAACCAACCCGCCGCATGCTACTCTTCTCTACACCAATCAAGCTCCGCGATCTCTTGCACATCCGTTCCTATCTCCTCACCTCTCATCCTTATGAGGACTGCACACACACACACACACACATCTCCTTCGGCCATTGCCGCACCCTTCACTTCCAAGGCCCCCTTCATCCCGATACCCACCCCCAATCTCAAACAGAATTCCACAATTCGTCTATTCCCACGAAAACTACGAAAAATGGCAATTGCCCGAGAAAAACCAAAATTTGACATTCTCTCCAGCTCGTGGTCCATGATCAACTGCATTGTGTGGCTGATCGCAACGCTCATCTTACATGCAACAGCCTTCTGCTCTTTCGTGAGCCAGTTATTCTCCACCTTCTTCCAAGCCTGTCATTCCGCTCTCAAGGCCGGCATGGAAAAACTCAATTTGCCTGCAGGCGTGAACGTGCAACAGCCGTACCGTACGTCTGGTATTCTTGGACGGGTCTGGTGGCGACTCTCTGTCGTGCGAAGCAAACATCGCACTGTGAAGCGTACTGAACGGGTCAAAACGGTGTTGAAGACGACTGTTCAAGGCACAGCCAGCCACGAAAAGGCCAATCATGCAAAGATTAGGGGAAGTATTGGCCGGCAGAAGATTTGTGCTAAGAAATTCACCTCTTCCGCCAAGAAAGGTGGACTTAAAGTGGCCAGATTTTTAGTACGAACGATTCGGCCGGACGATGATACAGACTTGCGTTACCCAAAGCATATGTAATAAAAAAAGATGAGTTAATTCCTAGATAGAGCTGCCTTGTCCAGAGTCCTTGGTTCGTGCAATTCCATGGCACTGTGATGTAGAGAGAACACGCATCTGGGACGGGAGGAAGTATCCTTTAGTGCTGGTGAAGCAGTAAGCTGTGGTTTTTTGTGCTTCTGTAATAGAAGAGCTCTGAGGTCTGAGACGTCGAGACATCTCAGACTCTGATATATCCCAACACTGATGCTCAGAGCTCTCCTATGGCAGTCTTTCGGAATAGGCGATATGTTCGGTAGAGGCAGAAAACGGTGTTACGACAGTGACGGGCTATGCTCAGCTCGCTGCCATGCCTCTCATAGACCCGTGAGCTCGTGGCCGAGCCAACCCAGAGTGGAGCCTCCCACGTTAGTGTCAATAAAGGTATCTGGCGTTCTGCGCCCTTTCTACGCCGTCTTTTGAATTTTCTGCGACGGCTTACAGACCGTCCGTACGCACGACAAGGGTTCATTAGGTGGCTTCGTGGGGATTAATGGGTTATTTTGGACTATTTGTGGCTAATTAGCCGTCTATTTGGGGATTTTAGAAATTTTGATAAATTTTCGATGGCACATGTGCATGGTAATGAGGGTCGATGGGCAAGAACTTCATTGGTGCGTGCTGCTTAAGATTGTGATCCTTTCAAAAGATGAGTAGAATAATAAATTTAATTTAGTTTAAAAATAACAATACTTTCCGGATCACGGGATCGGTATCACGTGATCCTTTAAATCACCGTTTCCTGTTTAATTGCCAAGCTATAAGCTAATATCAACTTTTTTTAACAGTTACACATTTTGCGAAATTGACATAGCAGTTTCGCAATTTGCATGTCCGTCTAGAGAACAAGTTTGCTCATGTAGAAGCAAGATTGGCAGGGTTCTTTCGCTTTTGCGCCGGTGCGCAAACGGATTTGTCTTTCGTATTTGCGGTTGAAAAGGAATAGAAAAAAGAATTGAGGCACAAAAGGCAACAGGTCAAGAATTACTAAAGTTTCCTCTGACCAAATGGAATAGAGAAGCAATAAACCATTTCAATTTTCACGAATTGGGTTGTTAGCATGTAAATACGCTGGCTTCGCTGGAGGCAGGATAATCTGGACTCAAATCCCTCTTTCAAAAAAAAGATAGCACAATCTTGAAAGGCGGACAACAGGAAGTTCTAAAGATCCCCCAAAGCAAAGCATCAGAAGAGAAAAGAAAAAACAAAACAGAAAAAGAGCAATTGTGTATGTGTTTTTACAAAAAAACAGTGTTTCTTCTTTCCAAAGAAATAGCACGTAGCATCGAGCTGAATGTTTCTGTGGAGCCAGCACCCACCCCATCTCCATAGCTCCGGTGGGCCACCCCCCGGATCCACCCCCCAGCTCTTCGGTCCTTCACTGTGCAACACGTGGCTGTCATGCACCGTTCGAAAGGTCGGGCGTTGCGTACAGCCAGCCGTACTCGCCGTACCCTATCGGCAGGAAGTCGCGCGGGAAGTCGGCGAACAAGATGCCGCGCTGGGTCGGGGAGGCCAGCGGCACGGTGACGTGGTCGCACATCGCTGTGTCGGCGGCGACCACGGCAGCGCCTGCTGCGGGTGAGAAGCCGTACGGCGGGCAGGCGTGCCAGGCCGAGGTGGAGATGCAAAGCGGGCGGGTCGGGTGGAGAGCAGGGGAGCGCTGTGGCGACGTCGGCTGCGACGGCAGAAGCGGCAGCATTGGCGGTGGCGGTGGCGGTGACGGTGACGGTGACGGAGGCGGTGGAGACGCGACAGCAGGCGCGAGCGGGGCGGTGTCAGAAGCGTCAGGATGGACGTGCGGGGACGGAGTCGATGGAGCGGCGCGGCGCGAGTTCAGGTCGTGTCTGAGCGGGAGGAGCGGACGGAAACGGTGAGCGAGACGGCGCGGTGAGAGGCGGCGCAGAGAGCGTGTGAGACAGATGGCGAAACGGGTGATGATGGGAGCGAGACGGGCGGACTGGAAGACGGTGAGAAGTGCGCGCAGGAGGCGGGGGACGAGATGCTGCATAGCCGAAAGGGAGTGCGCGAAGGTCATCGTTTGGTCGGTGCGGTGCCGATTGTTCGTGAAACTGAGGTGGGGTGGGGATCGATTGGTGGACGAGTGAAGTGCTCCGAGTTGCATGTTAAATACGAGGGCCACGGGAGGAGGGGGGCGAGGCGGCGAGATTTTTTTTGTGACGAAGGAGAGTACAAACTTGGTCGCTCCGCAATAAGCAAAACTCTCCTACCGTCCGGTAAACTTCCCCTGAGAGTATTTGCCCATCGGTTACAGTACACTGTGAGGGAATTTTTGAATTCAATTTTGTTTGTTTTTTTCGCGCGTGCTATGTACACGTGTGCGCTATGAGGTTTTTGAAAATGGCCGTGTCG
>JAVCKV010384038.1:0-13029 GCA_032274145.1 Herpochondria borealis | reverse complement strand
AATAGGGAGCTCGCTTCTCAAGAAGAGAAAGTGGACCCACCGAAAGGCAGCAACAGAAGTCGGATGTTGGGCGGCTTCAGCGAGATCACATGAATCCTTCTTATAAACGGCCACCAACGACGATCAGGAGTATGCACGTATGGGGTGTCCGCATACTAAAGGCACTGCTCAGCTTAGGCACTGCTCACACGGTGGCCATACCCCTAAATCTATTGAGTACCGCTGCGCCAAGCTCCTTGGCAGCCTTCGTGCGTTTGACAGTAATTATAACGTCTGATAACGTCTGTAGAAATATTTACTTAGACTCAACGCTCAACAAATCCTGCCGAGTCTCCCGAAGGTCACACTTTATTTCATTTTCTTTTGCTCCCACCACTGATGATAACCTTCACGATTTCCCTGTTGATATTGGCTTACATCGTGGCTTTTTTAAGCTGAATGAGTTGTTTGTTGCTTGCTGTATGGCATTGGCCTACGTAATAGTATCATTGAGACGCCATGGTGAAGCCCTCTTGTCCTCTTAGCCATGCTTAGCGAATTTCTTATTCGAAATGTTGGCACATTCGGCACCTGAAAATCCCAAAAACGGTTCTTTCATTTGAATTGAATCGAAATGCTGCCGTGGGAAATGAGGGGCGTATATTCTTATCATTCTTATACACATTGGCATCGACTATATCATGGCATCTCAAAGCACAGCATCTACACGTGGGGGGGGCTTACATGGCCAGGCGAGGCTCCCCGTCGCTCCAGGGGTCGGTTTTCCACGACAACATCCCATGATTCCGTGGGTGCCAATTGCTCATCCGGTCCTTCCTCGTCAACAGCAGCAACAGCAGCAGCAGCAGCATATCCACCACCAACAACAACAGCAGCAGCAGCAGTATCATCATCAGCAGCAGCGAGTGCAAGTTCTGCAGCATCAACGGCAGCAACGGCAGCAACAACAGCAACAACTGCAGCAACGGCAGCAAGTGCAGCAAGTGCAAGTGCTGCAACAACAGCAGCAACAGCAGCAATCGCAAGCGCTGCAGCATCAACAGCAGCAACAGCAACAACAGCAGCAACAGCAGCAACAGCAGCAAGCGCTGCTGCTGCAGCGACTGCAAAAACGTAAGCAACGAGAGAAAAAAAAGCAGCAGCAGCAGCAGCAGCAGCAGCAGGACCAAAGTATACGAGTCACGCGGGGACCAGATAACAACAAAAAGCGAACAGAAAGGACGAAGGCGCAGTGGCGGGTGTTGCTCATGAAGGTATATTCTGACATGTTCGAGTTCCGCTCAGATCCATCCTCCACTCTTCGAAAGTACTGCTTGAACGACGAGAATCTTGCTCCATACTATTCAAGTATCAGAACCCATTGGAAGAGCATAAAACTGGCCGAACAATTGTCCAAAGGCATTGCACCATCCGACGCAACTTTGGTTTCGACAATCAATGAACATTTTGCCGAGTCTACACCCAAGAAGCCTCCTGGACAACAGAAACGATTTACCTCACAAGAGTGGAAAGCATTATTGAAAGAAACCTATGCATACCTTTTGGAAGACAGTAAAAGAACTATCAAGGGTTACATTCGAGACGTTTTGGAGGCTCCTGAAAAATATAGGGCCATTGTCAGAAAGTGGGCCCTGCTTGGGCTTCAACAAGACTTGGTGGGGCGTCTTCCCATCGAATCTTTGAATGCCAAAGTGGACAAGGCGTTCCCGAATCGTCCTCGAGATCTGCGGCCGGGTTCCAATTCATACTTTAACGAGGACGAAGAGGACATGCTACGAGAGGCGGTTGCTGCCTTTGCAAGAGCGGGGTATCCCCTCGAAAAGTCCAATCTAAAAGACTATGCGGACGCTTTTGCCGAAGCTGATGATATCGGGGATGGCATTGATGGCAATGGTATTTCTCTGGATACGATTGAGAGAATATACAAGGAGGGCAATTTGCAAGCCAAAACCAATGTTAACCCAATCGATCCGAAAAGAGCAGCACAAGCCGATCCAATGGTGCTGAATGCAATGTATCATCAACTTAATGCGTCTGTTAAGATGGCGCATGAGTATGACAAGGAAACGTGGCCAGAAGCTTCATACGCGAACTTCCCACCGTCTCGAATCTATAACACGGACGAGCAGGGGCCAAACCCAACACACCTACGGAATCCAGTGCTGATTCCAGCCGACATGTTGAAGACACAGTCACGGCTATTTCAGAATACACGGGAGGGAGACGGAAAGATGCAATTTCATTATTCTGTTGCTAACATCGTTCGAGCCGACGGGGTCCAATGCCATCCTGATAAATGTGTGGAAGGGGCTCCTCCACCATACATCCTGATATCCGATGCTTCCTGTACCAGCGATCTTGACGCAATGGATAAAGCCTCTCGTGACAGTCTCCTCGCTAATCAAAGCGAGGAGGACAAAATAGAGTTTAATCCAGGTGTATTGGAAGGCTGGTTTGATGAGTATCAAGTTGGAAAGAAGGATAACTTGGTAAACAAGTTTGGCTTCAAGATACGATCGACACCGACAGGAAGCATGCTAAAGAGGACATTCTATGAATTCCTGCTACACTTTGCGGCGAACCTCCCTCACGATCAAGGAGAAAATGGTATTGGTGTGATTCTATTCCTGGATTGGCATTGCTCTCGAGAGTGCCCTCAGTCGCTTCTCTCAGCTTTCTTCAAATACAACATCCTCATCTTTGTCCTGCCATCAAAGACTTCGATTTGGGCACAGCCGTGTGACAATGGAAAGAACGAAACAACAGCTAAAGACATTGCTTTCGTAGCCCATAGCCATGGTCTTTTTGCTTCCAAATCGATGGATTATCTTGATGCCAACAAAGTCTTTCGCGGAGGTTTGGAGAAGAACTGCATTGAGCAGAATGACGAGTTACGTCGAACTCAAAGCAATGCTGTCGTCACTAGCTTTCGAAAGACAGGATTATACCCAGCAAACTACCAGAACGAAGGGTGGGGGTTGTCCTTTCAGACGTTCGGTCCCCTCAACGAGTTGCAGAAACAGCGCGCCAGGGCTGCCGGCGAGATCGTCCCCGATGTCATTTGGATTGTCAAACCTAAAGATGTCGCCAATAGAGAGAGTTTGACTGAGGAGGAGGAGAATGCCATGAAAGCGTTCCTTTCCGACGATGATTTTCTGAGTGACGAGTACTTTAAAGAGATGGAAATGCCTCTACTCTTCTTGGCCGCTGCCATTGCGGAGCATCTTCTCGGCCACTATGCACTTGATCCAAAGCGAGACAGATCAAAGCCGCCTACCCCAGCAACAGAGTACGAAACAGGCGCTTTAAAACTGGTTGAGTTCGTTGGTATTAAGGTTGATGATCATATTGATACAACATGCACCTTGTCACCAGAAGAAATAGCTCGAGACAAGCTGCGCTCGAAGCTTTCGGTGACGCAGTTCGGAAGCTCTATAACTCTTCGATTGAAGTCTTGCAACGGAAAATTGAGCTTGACAAAGCGGTCAGTCTCCAGCTTCGTCTGTCTTGATGGTGACCAAGAAAGCAACCAAAATATCGATCATAAGTCAGTGGCCGACATCCTCGATACTTGCTACGATTATGGAGATGATGAGACCTACACACTCACAAGAAAGGACAAGAAAAAGGGATTAAAGCACGCACGAGTTTCGAGGAAGCGCGAGAACGAATCTTTGTATGAGGAGGCGAGGGAAATAGCAGCGGATGGGAGGATCAAGCGGAATGCAGGAATCATGATTGAGCGGCTTGCCATGACGCGTCCATCTTTGTTTCATAAGTTAGAATCGATACTAGAAGAAGAGGAGGTGGATATGGATGATCTCTACGAGGATTTCGACGAGGTGGCGATGCAGCCATACACACAGAGAGTGACTGTTTCTCGTGGAGATATAACAAAAGATATTGAGGTGACTCAAGTTGGATCCGACATTTCAGCCGTCTGTTTCTCGATGCACACTACACTGCTCCGTGTGATGTCAGATTTCCACCGCAAGAACGAGAAGGGGCGGGCAAAGCGAAAACGAAGGCGGGGGGCGGGGCAAACCACCCAACTTGGCAAGTCCGGACTGAGCGTTGGCATTCTGATCCAGCGACAAAACAAGCAAGAGGAGCTGAAGGTGCTGGAAAAGGAAAAGAAGAGTTGCGACGACGAAGTAGAAAGACTGAGGAACCTTCTTAAAAAGGCAAATGAATTGGTTGCAAACCAGCCGAGCAGCTATTGGAAGCATAGCGCAGTCAAAGGCAAGCGTCGGGAGACGCTTGCTAGGCTCGTCGGCGTGTATAAGTCCAATGCAAAGGCTGCAGAGTTGGACGCCCTCATTAGACCGCTGGATCTGACCAAGGAAAAGTTCGATGAGGCGTTGAAGAAGCTCCAATCCTCAATAGAGAGCAAATCTGCAAGAGGCCCAGCGATGATAGCTGAGATACGCGAGTCTCAAGACTTCATTGAAGATACAAGGAAGCATGCCAATCCCGAAGCCGAAGGTGAGGAGGATGATGAAGAAGATGAGGAGGAGGACGATGAAGGAGCCGAAGACTGAGGTCATGGGACAGGATCACTGCTGACAAGCCTAGCCCTCGACGAAGACTTCTTCGGAGATGACGACCCGTGAGCTTCCGGCCGAAAGAGTAAGCAAAATGGTACTGGGGCAACAAGTTCGAAGACCGTTTGCCCCTTTCCCCGACTATAGATGAAGTTACTTATTGATTTTGACTTACTGTCGACTACTACACGTACGTTTGCTTAGAGCGATGCTAGGTCTACTGCTTGGTCCCTTGTAATAACGAGAAAGCCTTGTTAATAGATTTAGATATAGCTGGTAGCTTTGCTATGACGATCTTGATTCGATTCAATGGGTTCCAGCCTCGTGCTTTAATAGGGGCTCCACAAAGAAAAGTATAACATTGTGGAGACCAGCACGGCGGCGGGTGTGGGGTCGGATGGGGCTGAACTGCCCTTATTTCTTCTGCTTCTTGGATTGGATATTATTAAAGGTGATTGTGGTAGTGATGGGGCGCTTCTTGGATTCCAGCTGCTTCTTCAGAGTCTTGATCTCCTTGTCCTTCTCACGGATCTCTCGGCCCTTCTCACGGATCTCTCCCTCCTTCAAACTCAGCTGTTTCCAGAGTAACATATTCTCAAGGTCGAGCTCCTTTTTCTCAGCAGTAACCTCAGTCAATTTGCGCGACTTCAAATAATAGTTTCGCTTACTGAGTCTCAAGCTGCACTCGTCGTCAATTTTCGCGGACAAAAGATGCGCAGACACCACCTGCAAATATCTCGTAGCAAGCATGTCGTTGGGAGAGCTTCGGCGTAGGTGGGCAAGGTAATAGCCAGCCAAGTCGCGACGATCCTCCATTGGGGAATCAACGATGGCCTGAACGTCAAAGGGCAAGTTCCCAGAGAGTAGCATATGCATGTCAACGCTTCCATTCAAGCTACGAGCTTCAGGATGAGGATCTTCATTCACCATCAAAGGACGCACTAGCCTTGTCATGGTTCCGGTTGCCATATTTACGCGACGCAAAGCCAATCCTTGAGCTTGTTCGCTGAGTCGAGCTCCACGCTCCTGCACAACAGAGTCGTCATCTTCATCTTCATCATAATATTCATCTTCATCATCAGATGGTACCAAACCAAAACAAAATGGTTGAGCCATTTCTTGTAGCATCCCAAGGCTGTCAGATTGCAAAGCAGCAAAATTTTCGGTAGCTTCTGTAAGCTCCAGTTCAGCTATTTCAGCAAGACGTGCAGCTTGACGTTCCTCGGCTTCAGTGAGCTCTGCCTCAGGTTCCTCGTTGGTGGCATCGACAGAAGCATCGCTAGCAATGTTCTCTGCCTGATATTGTGGTAGTTGCAAAGCAGCAGCCTTGCAGGCAGCGGCAACATCAGCAGCAGCAGCACCGGGATCGATGGGACCTCGCTGAGGTTCCACGTTGGCAGTGGTAGCAATGGGCTCTGCCTGAGGTTGTAGCAAAGTAGCAGCCTCGTTGACAGCAGACGCGTCAACGGCAACATTGAGCTCTGCCTGAGCTTCAGTCTGTAGTGATCATAACGTATTAATAGCAGGGAGACAAGCAATGCGGTTAGTGAAAAAGCCCACGATTTACGCTGCAGTAAACACATCTTTCGCTTCTGCAAAAGATATCCGATTACAGTGACTAATTATTGGCTGAGACGGACTAACTCACCTGATCACAGACACGGATAGTGATGGGCTCGACGCCTTCTCCTCCTCCTCCAGTTTTGGCTTCTCCTACTTCCGCTTCCATCGTCGACATCTTGGTGTCGTTTGTTGTTGTTGTTGTTGTTGTTGTGGCGTGTTGCTTTTACTAAAAGAGAGATTGTGTGCTTCGATCAAAAGCTGTGGTGCTTCTTTCGATCTTCGCTGGCAGCCAAACCTCAAGTTGGAGTTTACCATTGGCCATTGCTTTCTCGTCTGTCTTCATAACCACGCTTTGGTCTATACAAACGGAACAGATAGCAATGGCTTTTGTGATCAATCAAGCAGTCTGATATAATCAATCGATGAAAAGATCGAAGCAGTGTGCGACGTTTTATATGTAATATCGGAATAGATCGAAACAGTGTGCGACATTTTGATAGCAGCTCAAAAAAATTGAAAAAATATCCGAAAATACGTGTTTTAAAGACAATAAACCACGTTAAAATGGGGCTCTTCATTTGACACGAAAACTGGATTAAAATATATACCATGTTATAAATGAGTGATTTTACCATCTCAAGGGAGGTGTCTTGGGATTGCAGCGAGGTTTTGTTGCAACCTGCATAAGCTAGCTAATAGCTCGTAATAGCTCGTAATTACCAGGTGATGGCTAGCTACTAGTAATTGCTCCTAAAAATATTTCAAACGAACTAGCTACTAGATATTATACGCAGATAAATCTTTCTTCAATTTGCTTATATAATGCTTATTCTGCTTTTAATAATGCTTATACTGCTTTTAATACCGCCTTGAAAGCACCTCCAACTCAAAATACTGGGGCTGTGCCGCGGTGGCAACGTGGCAATCGATAGAAGACAATCAAGCAATCAACGATGGCTGGAGATAGGGGAAGGATGCATGGAGGGTTGCTGAGCAATAGCCTTGGTGAGCTCCTTGCGCCGCTCAAGGTTGCAGTGCGTGAGACCATCGCGCAGAGCGAAAGCCATAGCCACACTGAATTGGTCCGGAATTGGCACGGTTATCTGCAGCTTCGTGATGCTTGATAGTTGGTTGAATTTAATCTGAATAACCATGCTGTTGCCCGGACCAGCACGAGGAATTCCAATATCCCAGTCTTCAAACATATTCATGCGGGGCAAGTAGATATGTCCATCTTCAGGTGTAGTGTTCCAAACGCCGTTAACATGTCGAATGGCTTTGGAGAAAGACAGCCTGAAATCAGGAGAGTTCGATAGATGTGCTAGAACACCAAAACCCTTCAATCGGACGTTGGTGCCATCGATCATAGTGAAGCGAATGGCCATGGGGCCTCCGATAGACCGGTTCACCAGTGCTTGGAAGCCATGGTCTCGAATCACAACTGGTTGCCAACTCATGACGGCCTGTATGGATTAAAAAGAAAGAAAGAGAGAGGAATTAGTGGATTTATGGCAACCACAGCCGCATCGATACTAGTATGGCGCTCGTCACACCCTGAACACAAGTGTGCCGGCCCGAACAAATAATTGTGTTCCTCTGTCGAGTGAAGCATTCATTGATGCTCTAAGACAATGATTTTTGGGCGGACCGTCATTGCTCTAAAAAATTACAATACTCAGTGGTGGCAGCAGAAAGTTCGTGAGAGATGGCAGACTCTCACTGAGTATGGATGCTTGACGGACCCGCTGGCTGCCTTCCGTTGACTTGCTAACCGGTCGATCGAAGATATCGACGCGAAGATACCAACGCCACAGCAGCAACAATACTAGCAGCCACTCCTCACAATTTTGAAGCTGATCACTCTCTACTATACCAATACTATTAATACTACACGATGCTCACCAACATGTCGAAGAAATTTGGTACGGCTGACATGGCTGTGCGATTCATTGCGCCCGGGAAGATGAGCGCAAAGCCCTTGTCGAAGCTGTGCATTGGTAACATGAAGGCTGCCATCGACCACGGTATTCGTCATGTGAAGGGCAACGGCACCCTCGAGTTTTTCTTGATGGAAGCGTACCTCGATAAGGGCGATTGCAAGGCTGAGTTGGTCCACTATATCAATCACCACCCTACTGCTCAGCTTCTTGACTGGGACGATTTCTCTCTTAGCTTCCGCGTTGACAGGGAAGGCGAGTTTGAGCCCCATTTTCTCACGGTGAAGCTCTTATCTGCTCGCAACCGTGATGGTGGATTCGATTTTGACGAGGAAGCGGACGCTCCTGAAGCTACGACCAAGAAGCCTTTCAAAGGTGCTGCCGGAGAGGTTTCCGGTGAGGAAGAATCAGATGACGAAGATGCTGAATCCAAGACGGAGGATGAGACCGAGCTCGACAAGAAAGGCAAGGCAACCATGAAAACGCCCACCAAGACGGCTCCCGTCGAAACCCCTAAGCAGGCTGGTAGTGCCGGAGGCAGTAGTAAGAAGAAGAAAACTCGTTTCTCGGATCAGGGAATGGGTAGCCCCATTTTCGAAGCCCCTTCCGCGGATGACAATAGTGTTGAGGTCTCGGACGATGAGGTCGATGGGCTCTTTGATGAAGGGGAAGAAGACTTCGCTTGCTCTCAGAACGAAGTGTATGGCCTTGATGGATTCCATTTTTAAATACCCGCTCAAAGCAGTCGTCTCATGATCATGTTCAGTCGAGTCTTTGCGCATTCAATGCCAGTGGATCACTACCGAGCCCATACAGCACATTCTATTGATCTCTAAGCTTTAGTTGTTGCTGATAACCTAGCCTGTGCTGCCTACTGTATCCATAGTATTGTTGACGTCTAGTAAGTAAAAGTAGTGGCTGCTGTACTACGTTAGTGACAGGTATTGAGTGTATAGCAGCAACCGCTACTGCATGGGCTAGACCAACCGGTATGAAATGATCCCAAACCCATTGAGTTTTTATAGTTTTAGTCTAGTAGCTATTGAGCCTTTGGTCCCCTCGCCGTGGCTTTCGGGACCTTTTGGCTCCTGCTGCCACATCATGATGTACGTAATCTAGCTAGTACTACGCAACGTCACACCACATCTAATATCATCATAGTTGGTTATAGATTAGTTTGTTTGCTTTGCTACTTGTCCTCGTCAATAAAATAGATGCCAGTATCCAAAGTTCGCTTGGTTGCTTCCGCCTCACCGATCGCTCGGCTCATCATAATATAATAGAGCCTGCTTGCCGTTCGTTGTTGCTTGGAGTTGTTAAAATAATAGAGCCTGCTTGCCGTTCGTTGTTGCTTGGAGTTGTTGTGGGCTTATTTTCAGGTTTTTTTTCGGGGTTTCTTGACGCGAGATCCTATCATACTCGCCATCTTCGTGTGGCAATTGTAGGTTTCCAATTGGTAGTTGCCACTGCGGATTGCATCACCAATAGTTTGTTGCATATATGCCGAAGCACAAGCAATCCTGAGGATAGGTGTAGGGACAAACCCACATGTATCGTTGTGACCGTCATCGTTCGGCTTCTGCTCAGTGAAGATAAACGTTCCGTAGGCAAACTGGGGAAATTCCTCCTCCCGTTCAGCTGCGTCTTGATGATCCAAGTTGTCTTTATCAAAATAATCACTGCGACTGATTGGCGTTGTCATTATTTGACACATGTCAATAGCCTTACCACAAGCCATGATCTTGGTCCTTGGCTGGTCACTAACTTGCTGTCTTAGAGTAGCGGGCCTGTCGCCAGCATACATTTTGTAACGTAGGCCTCGATCATCAGGATGAGTGACCAAGTGTCCGTATTGCTGCTTGTCGGCTGGACTAAGAGTGTGATGTGTGATCATCTCAGGGCCACCGATCACCGTGGGCGTCACTACTGTCACCACAGTAGCGGCTTCAACGTTGCCACCCTCTGCTAACTTGACCTTCCTCGCCTTCTTCTTCTTCGGAGCAGTTGCATCTTCGTCAGGATTTTGGCCGGTTGGATTCTCAATAGATGCATCCTCTGCCTCGGCCTCGGCAGCAAGGGAGTAATCTTCATCAGTGTGCCGCTGCTTCTTCTTGTTCGCGGCGGAATGATCATCGTCAGACTCAAGAGCATCTTCGTCAGGATTTTGGCCAGTTGGATTCTCAATAGATGCATCCTCTGCCTCGGCCTCGTCAGCAAGGGAGTAATCTTCATCAGTGCGCCGCTGCTTCTTCTTGTTCGCGGCGGAATCATTATCGTCAGACTCAAGAGAAGGAAGGGAGGCATTCTCATCACTCTTGCCTTCACCATCACGGGTCCTCTTCGCTCGTTCTTGGGATCGATTGCTGGACTGATTAGAAGTTGCATCGGTCTCGTCGGCACGAGCTTCGTTGCGTGCTGTGCGCTCTTCGATCCAATGTGGTCCAAGCACCAGCCCTTTTGCTGACGCGTGACTGTCAACCTGTTCAAGAGCACAATGCATGCAAATCCAAGGATGGCTTGGCATCGAGGGAAGGCCAACACATTTGAGATGGAAGCCATGGTCACATCCATTGATTCCACGAAGCGTCTTCTTATTACCACCATTCTTGGTACTGCAAACAAGTAGCTCCTCTCCCGCCTGCTTGCATAAGTTACACAAGTTTTCGTCCTCGTCTTCGTCGTCATCTTGCTCCGTGCTTTCTTCGTCATCTTGCTCCGTGCTTTCTTCGTCATCTTGGTTCTTGCCTTCGTAGTAGTCAGCATCTTTGCTATCATCGTCTTCACCATCATCGTTGCCTTGAATCATATCGTTGTCACTCGATTCCTCTTCACTCGATCCATGAAGACAGTAACGGGTGGAAGACTTTGCTTTGGGACGCAGCTGTGCCTTGTTTGCTTCAGGAGCCGTTGAAGTGGGCTCGTCGTCCATATTCTCAACACCAATATCTTCGGTGTCGTCCTCGGTAATAGCCTGTGTGATGCAGAGGGTGAAAGTGATGGAGAGGAGGTGAGTTCGGTTTAAAACAAAAGACAACAACAAAGCAAGACAAAGGGCAGCAGCACTATATATTCTGCATGCACATACCGTTGCCTTGTCTGCTTCAGGAGCCGTTGAAATAGCCTCATCGTCGACATCGTTGCTGAAGGCTGGGGCCTGCCAGAGAGGTGTGCATCCCAGCTGATCATTCATCGGGTCGCCATCGTTTCTCTTCCAATGCTCTTGCAACATGAACCTGTTGATGGAATCCAACTTGCCTTCCTTGGTTGCCTGCTGCTCAAGCAAGGCAACTGCCTCAGCCTTCTGGACCACCTTCTCCCAAGAAGTATAATGCACCTTGTGCTGGGGTTGGATAGCTTGCAATGGTCCACTCGTCATCGTCTTGGCAGCAAAAAGAGAATCGTCAACTTGGGGCACCTCAACATCCAATCGAATGTCTGCAACTTTGCGTCTCAGAATCATCACATCACGCTCATCAGCCGTGAGCTTTCTCAATCGGTTGCGGTTGTAGTCGCTTTCCTCTAACTGGACCAATTCTTCGTCACGAGCTTCGGTATCCAATTCAGGCCCCAGATTGGTTGGCTGCGTCTTTGAAGAGACAGAATTGGCGTCCTCGGCTTCATCAAGCTGGCTTGGGAGGTCATCAGTCACAACGTGCGAATTACGAGTGGACGGGCCGGGGGTGGTTGTAGCTGCTGGAGTCTTAGTCTCGAGCGTGGAACGACGGCTGATGCCGTCCTTGCGAAAAGGAGCTCGTCCCAAAGATTTACGAGCGGATAGGCTGCGGCTCCGAGGAAGCCGACGCTGTGTCAGGAGAGGTCGCTTGAGCGGTCGATTACCGAGGACTCCTTGCCCATCGACACGGCAAGTTTTTGCAATCTTGGCTGGCATCATGAGTGGGTAGAGATCTCTCGGAATGGTAGAGCCTGGCTTTGGCCTCACGCGTGCCATGAGCTCCGTCAAAGTCTTATCAGTAAGCAATCGTAGCTGGAATGTGAAGCTCTTGTTGTTGAAGTTGTATGAGCTCAGGTTGATGCTGCCGGTCAAAATCACCACGGTGTCAACACAAAGATCAAAATTGCAGCGGCTTGTTGCTACATACACACCTTCTTGCATGGCATCTTGGCAAAGCTTAGAGAACGCCTGCGCCATCTTCAGTTGCTGTTGGTTGATGTTGGTTGATTAAATTGGTGTAGTCGTAATGAAAGAAAGAAAGAAAGAAAGAAAGAATGAATGGCCATTGTGGTTGTTTCGATTGAAGAAGCTTGTTATCTTCGCTCGAAACCTACACCCACCGTCGGAGGCGTTTCGCCCTCGGAGACGTTTCATTCCGGTCCGTTCCGCTTCTCTCATCGTGGGCATCTTGGCCTTGAGTTGATGCAGTTCACTTGGTTGATTGATGCAGCCCTGCACAGTAGATATTTACCAGCGGATTGGCATCAATCAACGAAATGAACTGCACCCACTCAACGCCACGGTTCTTTTTGTGAGCCCAAAAGGAAGGGCCGACTGGCGATATATATAACCTTCAGCTGGATAAAAAGTTTAGGGGGTAATAATACTACATACACGTATATAATATATAAAGGACAATTCTGTTGTATTTACGAAAAAACCTAAGTATAAAACTTCTATTACCTAAGCCCGGTACTCAATAGATCTAAGCCTGGTGAGCAGGATTTGAGCAGTGCCTAAAATGAGCAGTGCCTTTAGTACGCGGACACCCCATATAGAATATGCTAGCTGGCGGTGTGTCTTTTGCCTATCAATAATTTTTGAAGAATTTCTGCTTGCGCTGCGCGGAATTTCTAGAAAAGAAGCCTGCGACAGTTGTTTAGAAACTCGTACTAGTAGTACTGTTTTGATTTGGATCATGTTTCCAACTAGCTAGTTTCACTGACGTCATGCATGTCGGTCCTCTCATGACGTCATATATATAATCTAGAAAAAATTGGACTGACATGCAATACGAAACTTTACTACTACT
>JAVCKV010383928.1:0-13034 GCA_032274145.1 Herpochondria borealis | reverse complement strand
GTATGCACGAAAAGGTTGCTTCTGATTGTAACTATATTTAATGCTTGAGGTGAATTTCCGTGTGTAAGAATGGAGCCGCTCTTACAACGACTTAATGTGATCGCTGCCCTCAAGGATATTCTCATATAAGTTCCTCACACTGTCTTCGCATGAATTCTTGTCGTCGGACACTGCCAGCATCATCCTATATCCTTCGGGGTCCAGGTCGAGAGCAGGTATGGGTACGCTCAAAAGGGGATCCCAATGATCAAACTCGAACTCAAACTCAGATGCAAATGCTTCAAGCAACGATATTTGTATGGGTTCTGTGAACGACAATGGTTTCACGTCGTCCCCGACGGGTTCCGTATCCTCCTGCGTTTTGCTCATTATCGGTTCTTTGCGTCTCGATATACTCGCTATCGTGACCGGTGTTGGGACATCACTGCATATTGGTCGACGGCCACTGGAGATTGCTTCACGAAAGGCGTGTCCGACCTTTTCGCGAGCCCGCTTATCACCAATCTCGAAGTAGTAGCGCTTATTGTTCTTCTGACAAGCCCTGACGAAACCACCATATGGTGATCGGCATCGGACAATATCGATAATGGACATGATGAGCATTGTCTTTGCAGCTCTCGAGTTAGTCGCGGTGTAGCGGCCAAGGTGTTCGTCGATAAGGCGTCGGAGGTTTTGCTTGCCGATATGATTGTAGGCCTTGCTTCCTCTTGAGCAGATGACATCGTGCTCCCCAGACTGGGAGTTCGAGGCAAGTGGGGTATTGTTTTCATTTTCCCAGATTTGCATGATGCTGATGTTGGATTGGTCTTGTGTTGCAGTTGCCGATAGCTTCGATTTGTGAGACCAACCCTTCTGCCTCGCTGGACGTGTCCTATGCATGATTTGAACATCGCGTGATGCTTGAGAAACGCATGCAATATCCTTGAAGCGATGCGTCTTCCAGTTCCAACACGGTTCTCAATATGGTTCCCACGACTAATCGGTGACGACACTGTAAATTATCATCACCCAATTCTGACTTGGTCTTGTTCGTGGTGTGACTTGGACTATTTTTGGTGAGCTTGGTTTGCAGATGTGGACTGATTATTGGCCACAATCAAAAGCTGTCTTTTAAAAAAGGTCAAGAGATATGTTGTGTACCACGCTACTGTATCATCAAGGTGCGTCTCTGATCATATAGATCACTGACTACAAATGGCGAATCAATAGAAAGCTGACACAAGAACGAGCCCGCTAACGGCCGCCTTGGGGATGAGAGGGGCTCTTCAAAGTGTCGTAATAATCTTCGTCACGCGTTGCTGGTAGTTTTTTCATGACAGCCATGGCGTCTTGATAATGAATATACTAGCTTTGATGGAATTGTACTCGAGGGTGCGGTATCTCCTTTGAGAGCCTTCTGTACAGTCACTCATAGTGTGATTAGTGTATCAGCTGGGTGACGAACCATCACAGGAGAGTCATCCTTGATGACCTCCCTAAGACGTCTTTTGAAAGTGCGACCGCCATCTCCTGTTGGCGTTCGCTGAAACTCGACTAGTTTCATGTCGATGGAGGTCGAGCTCCAAGGATTCGCAGCCTTGGAAGTGTGGCAGAATTGCCCGCAAAACTGAGACAAGGTAAACCTTGAACTTCAAGCTCTTGACAGAGCAAAGGGCTTGGCCAAGACTCGACAAATTCTCCTGACATTCCTCACGTTCAGAAAATAGGTCAAGAGCAAAATGTTCCAGTACTCCATTCTGAGTTACAAGCCTTCGAATGGCATCAATGATGGATGGTGTTGTCGCATTGTAAAATATCAAACCCAATTCGAGACGTCTCAGAGAACACATGGTGGATATCCCCCCTTGGAGGAAGGACTCGATGATAGTTTGGTTTCTGTCATCGTTGTAGAGGCCAACGCTGAGAGAGACAATGGAGTCACACTGTCCGAGTCTGATGCCCAGTTCTCGTATCAAATCCGTTTCCTCAAGGCGCAAGCTGAGATGCATCAGGGCACTTGTGGCAACAACAGCGAATAGCCGCAGGGCTGCAGGACCGCTTTGCAAGAACCCAATCGTCAATCGCTTCAGATCACGGTTTCTTGTCACGTATTGCTCCAAAAGGCTTGCCTCAGCTGCGCGTGTTTCTGTCCAATCAATTCCTAGTTGGAGCGACTCGAGATTATCTCCTGCTGGACCATTCACAAGTTTGTCCAGCAGATACGTTCGTGTGGAAACATGATAAACCCGCAGCGTCAACTTTCGAATGCTGCGGTTTGTGATAAGCAGATCAAGGAGCTTGTCCACGACCTCCTGGACCCTTTCAGATATAGGATCATGGGTGAGACGAAACACAATGGTGAAAATCTTGTTGTTAAGTTTCAATCCTGTGAGTGTGCCAACCGCGTCCGTGAGATTACCATCAACCTCAACCATATTAGCGCGATGCTGTGTATGAGGAGCTAAGGCATCACTCATGGTGTTGCTGTTATATCGCCTCTCGTTTATAAGATAAGGGGTACTTTTGAGTGTTTCAATCATGTAACAGCAAAATCTCTCGGAGTACGGATTTTGCGGTTGCCAGTCGTACCTATAACCTTATATAACATCATTGTAGATGATACGGCAAAGCACCGTTTATTGAGAGCCATTGTCATTGCATGGCCGAGAACGTGCGAACTATCGCAAGCGTTAAATGCTAGACGCGTGATGTACAGGTCTCTTGCAATGTTTGTACAACTATTAGCATAATACGATAAGGCCATGCCTTTCGGTGTGCTTGACCCGATCGGCACCATTGTGAGAGAACGTCACTGTGGACTGTTTCAGTTCCCGCGTTGTAGATCACCCTCCTCGAATTTGCCCCTTCTTCTTTCTTGAACTTCATCCTCTGAAGTTTGAATCAGACGAGGAGCGTTCATTTTTGCACTCTCTTTGTCGTCTTTTTACTCTCTGCGTCGTCACAACATAGTAGCTTTCGCTGGCGATGGAAAGGTCGGTACTTACTTAAAGAGTGGCCGACTAGTTCTTGTGAAGGGGAGGAGCATTGACGAAAGATAACCGTACTGCCTGCCAAGAACGCTAAGTAGATGATGTTGAAGCAAGTGCATTGAATATATTCATACACGTATATCAAAATCCGGGTGCGCCGACCGTTGCGTGAGATGCGTTGACAGGTCATATTTTGCGTTGCAGCGACAGAGAGTGTAAAAAGACTTTTGTTATAACAAAACATCACCTGACAAGATTTATTGTCGGTCATCCCACAATATTCCAAAACTATAGGACCAGCATCACCTTTGTATGCATAGGTTTACTCTCTGCTATACTTACGTTCATCCCATTATATCGTACACAAAATACCCATCTGATGGAGGCGTTGAAAGGAAAGTTCACACTGGTTGTGGGGATGCTTGTTGTGTGGCTCTCCGTTCAATCGCGTCTATTATCTCCGTATCTGAGAATCTTCATTCAGGAGAGCAGCACAATACTAAACTCATGCCGTACTAATAATATTGCATCACCCAAGAACTCATCGTCCTCACAAAATGCTCGTCACGACAAGACAAGTTTGACCGCCTACATGTGGTACAAGGGAAAGCCTTTTAATCCCCTCAAAGATGAGCAGGAGGAGCAGCGGCCAGCTCCTTCATCTTATTCTTCCTTCACCATCGACGCAGTATCTATTGGCTCTCAATATGCAGTACCGCAACTGCAGGGCCAGGCTGCATCGTGGGCCTCCCATTCGTCTATGCGTTACCTCTTTGGTACGACCGAACAAGACGACGCTCATCCAGCCTGTCACGCCAACTTGACAGAGACACAGATGCAAGGTATCTTGAATCGATGTAGAAGTGCCAAGCACGATGAAAAGCTCTTTGGGATTCGAATCCAGTTTCCCGTGAAGAAGTGGTTGAAGAATACCAACAAGACACAGGGTTGGTTGTGTGCGCAAAAGCGCTTTCCTCATGCCATTGGCAAAGTGGGACGATTCTATCGACGAGACGATTCGACGGAATTGCCAGATTTCTTGTTGATTGGCGACGATGACACGTGGTATGGAATGAACTACTTGACGAGTACACTGTTGAGAGTCAAGGACCAAACAGTCCCTCTTGTCGCCGCCGGCTGCATGGTACAAATGCCCTTTCACATGGTGAACTTTTCGTTCCCATTTGGTGGCTTTTCCCTCATTCTGAACCGCAATGCCATACAGAGATTGATTCAACCCATTTATTGCAATGCAACAACAAGTGTTGTTGATCCGCATACACGGCGAGTTTGCAAACACGTACAAGAGAATCTGGCGGGGGAACGAATGGCATTTCAAGACGGCATGTCAGTCAGCGACCTCATGGATCGACACGCGGCACTGTTACCATACACAGAGTACCAACATTGGCAGGAGCCGGGCTATTGTATGATTGGTGATTGGGTCATGGGATATTATATGAATCAATACGAAATTGGGTCACGAGAAGATGTCGAATTGGAGTATCAACACATTGATAAAAGCATGGGACATATCTATCGACGAGGGAAACGATCGTGCAACAATGGCGACTATAAGAGCTGTCGAACATCGAAAACGCCCGACGTGTGTCATCGACTGAAACCAAACGAAATGATGGAAATGCATATGCTTGATGCTCAAAAGGCGCGCAGAAGATGAGAAATTGAATGGCTCGTTTTAGCGGTTACATCCTTCTCCTCATTCACCATCCTCACAACAGCAGCGCTTAAAACATTCTTCCAGTAATACGTGTACTTCCACAGAAGCTAGAAGGGTTGCATGGATACATGTGGACTGCGGTCCTCTTCTTTTGTGCACCCATTAGGACACGGAGAATGGTGATGCACGAGTACTTCTTAATGGTTTCTTCGCCTTGATAGTATTGATTCACGAAAAAGTTCTTGAACACGTCTTGGGTCGACGTTCTGAGCTTGCCTCCTTGCTTTTCATACGCGGGCGGGTATTTCGTCGAATCACTAGATACTCATCCTCCGGGTCCCACAGGGCCGTCCAGGAGTAACCTATACTGTATGTAATTGCTCCATACATTCCGTCAAGAATAACAACTGTCGAGCAATATATCGTTTGCGAATGCGACCTGGTGGAGCATCTTCTGGAAGCGCATCTCTCCACTGGAGGCTGTGATTCATTCATGTAAATGCTCTCGTCGTGCCATTCCATAATGGTCACGTTGAGTTCGTCTCGAAACTGTTGAACGATTGGCGAGGGTGACGTGACGGATCGTGCATCGACACCCACAATGACGTAGCGCTATCTAAAGGTATAGTAGTGATAGGACAACCATTCAGCGAGACGATAATTTTCGTGCGTCCATGACGAGAAGACAGGCAGAGAAGGAACCATCGTTGCAACGAGGAAGCTCGTTGATAGACCACCCCACTTCCTTGCCAAATTCCTTTACCAACATTTTAACATTATCCCGGAGTGTACATGTATCCCCAGATTGATCGTGCTTTCATCCTGCTTCGCCAGATGCTTCTAGTAAAATGTCACATATCCCTTCAACTAATTGATAATGGTCCGCGTCATCCACTCGCTTCTTCATGGCACGCAAAAACGCACACGTTCGAAAGTTCTCAATCGCTTCCCCAGCATCCGCGTATTTAAGGCGTGGTGTGCACGACTATCGCTCTAACGAATACTCTCCTTCACTTAGCAGTTTAATCTCCAGTCACCGAGTCGATAGGCCTATAGTGTTCGAACTGTCGTGGACTGTGATGCGGGCCAGCCAACTTGTTCAAGTCTGTCAATTGCTCGTTGAACCCTATTACGTCGTTCACGAGCATCTTGATTTTCGCATCTCTTTGAGGGGAATTTTTGGGGCGCCCTTCAGATCAGGTTTCATTTCCCAATCATCTCCGTTTCCTGCCCGTCCCAAAAGTGAAATTTGGAGAGCGCTTGTTGTTGCAAACCAGCTGACTAAAAACATTTGAAGACTTGCAAACGCGCGGGTTCTGTCTTCTTTGCTGTTGTACTATTTGATTTTATGGTAGAAGCTCATGGGACGGGCTATACACTGGAGTATTAGTCAGGTGCAACAAAAGTGATAAACTTGAAATATTTGGTCCCTTTTGTGGTCTGACCTGTCGGGCTACTTCTTTTCAGCAACTGCAACTTCAGATGGTTGCAAAAGTTTGATTCCGGTCACTCGAAATGGCCATTCCGCCCTGGCCAGAGGTTCAATTAGCAAAGTAGATCCTCCCGGCGAAAGCAGTCCAACCCGAATACTGCGTGGTATATGCACTGGATGTTTAAAGAAGCCCTTGGAGGGACAATCTGTCACGACTGTAGCGGTGCTGCTGCCGTGGCCATCAATGGACAGTCTGGTTGGTGGAACAAGGCAATCAGGGCTAGTTGTCATGAACTCGACATGCAGAGTCATTGGTACACTGTGGTGATTTTCAAGAGTGAGCCATGTTCTTTCCCTCGTTTCAAGTGCATATTTCCCCTCTTTGAAGGCTGCCATGACTAGGTTCTCATCATGAACAAGCTTTGTGTGCCCAGTGTCATACCAACTATCACACATATCCATCCTCTTCCATTGATTTACGGTGCCCTCATGATGCGTGCGAAAGCCAATGATTCGTAGATTGTGTTGAATCAGGCGAGCAATGTAGGCTTGACCCTGCTTTGAGTAATGGATTCCATCCCATGAATAGTGCTGCCCATCTTGTGCTATATTCTTGTGAGAATCGTCTCGTCTATGGGCCCACACATGGAGTCTAATACCCACACTCTTCATCTCCTCCAGATGCGCAGAAGACTAAATTTGCGTAGGATCATAAACCCAATCTTCTTCGTGGTTGACGTCTTCAGTGATATACCTGTATTTGCCAGACTCGGAATGGTAGTGCTGCGGCGTCCACATATCTAGAAAGACAATCAGCGCTTTGGGGTATCGTTGACGTAGCCGTCGAGCAAGCTTCATCGTAGTAAAAAAGAATTGCACTTGAAACTCAAGGACGATCACGTCATACGCATCATCACCGTCCACCTCATGAAGCATGGAATACAGGCAGTCGTTGGGATGGTCGGGGCCTCCGCCTCGGATCGCCAGGTTTGTAGAGTCAGTCGGCGAGAGCAAATCCGAATACCTTTCGTGGAGCCTATCTTCCAACTGCACTCCATATGATCGCGATGTCCCCAGTACGAGGAACTTTAGATGGGTGTAGGTTTGAACAACGCTGTCCTTGATGACGACCGTCCTAGGGTCAACAGGTACTATGTTAGTTCCTCCTCGGAGCTCCTTTGCGCTGACAAACACAGTAGCTTGGAGCAATAGCAACAGAAGGTGCATCATTGGTCTTAGTGTGGAAGTATGAAGGAAGACGTGAAAATGGTATGACCGAATTGGATCGGCTTTTTCGTTCTTTCGCAGAAATGGAAAAGGCCGCGCCCGCCATTTGGGACAATTGGGCTCCTTCGGGCATCTAAGCAGTTTCTCCGGGCACATACCGGGCCCTTTTCAACATGATCCCTCGGGCGCTCCCGGCCTGGGACGAATACTTATAGTAGTTTATCCTCTCCGTTTGCTAGTAACATGTTGGGAAGCTGTGATATTTAGTATCTTTCGCACCATCGACTGCGATGTGATATTCCAAAGATCTTGCCTTGTTCCTTCTGTACCTTTCCGCGCCAAACGCAACCCAATACTATATAGTCATGAGATGATGGCCCTAGTCGAAGGATGTGAAGCTAGTAAAACTACAATCTTGTTGTATAATATGGATGCCGCTTCGCGATACCTGCAAACGCGCCAGACTGGTCATGACACCTCAAACAATTGCACTGCGTACTGTCTGTGTCGCGCTATTCCTATTGACTAAACGAGTAGATATACAATGAATGCGCTACAGTGTCAGATCTAAAAGGTTAGTGTCTCCGCGTAGTGTGTTGAAAGTAACCATAATATAATATGAAAGAAGAAGCCATTTCATTTAGTTTAGACATGAGCTGCTACTGAAACGACCGTGGCACATTCGTTCGCTCGCTGTACCGTGGCGTTGTTTGTTCGTGTTGTGTGATTTGTGAGGTGGTAGGGGGCGGGGCTAAAGGGATTGACTTCTGGCGGGGCAGTGAGACATTGATAGTGTTGAAGGACGGGGACGAGGAAGAGATTGAGTTTGGCAGAGGGTGGAGCTGGTGTATCAGAAGGTTCGTCAATAGCCTTGAGACATCCTTCGCAGAGGGAGTACCATTTGGTTTGGGTGGGCGCAAGGCGGTCTTCGAGTGGTTTCGAGAATAGGATGTGACGGTCGCAGACTGGGTGGGAGATCAGGGTCGTCGAAGGCTTCGGTCATCCTGCGGTTGAAAGTAACCGCTATTGTCTAAACTACAAGTAGTTATACAAAATAGATGCTACACGTATTGCGTTGAAAACCACCGCCGTTACATTCATATTGACTGAACTACGAGTAGGCATGCAAAAATGATGCCGTGTCAGAACTAGCAAAAGGTTAGCGTCTCCGCGTAGTGTGTTGAAAATAACCTCACGACCAGCAAGGACACGGCCACTCATGGTAATAGTGTGAAATGTTATTGACCCGGTGTGACGAGAGCGGCCAAAGCACGAATAGCTGGGTACAATATGTACGTCGCGCGTCCCCATGTAAGAATTATTGTGGGTGCCTATGACCAGCAGGTAATCTTGAGAAAATTCGCTGCGATAGCATCTGTGTTGTTTCCGCCAAAGACTTTTGCCACGCAAGCGCATGTCACAAACCGAAATCACTCCGGGTCGGGGCTCTCTGGCCTTTGATAATACCAGGTTGGCAACGACGCGATGGAAGTGCACTGCCAGCAACGACGTAAGAACATGCTTGAGCAGTGCCCACACCTTCAAACCCAGCTCAGTCAAGGATCGAAATGCGAGGAAACAGTAGACGCATCGCCATAACCGAAGATAGCTCTCCGCATATCAAACCTTGTCCGAGACCCCACGACGACCTGAAACTAGTAATAATAATAGAGTAGCGGGGTTTTGGGTTGGCGTTCCGGCTACTACCTCGGTGTCGGGAGGAGAAATAACCCGCGAAATCTCATGGTGTTCGTCCTGCCTGTCTTCTGCAGTCGCCAGTGAGGAAACTTTCCGTCGGGGCACTTCGCTGCAGGAGAAAACTAGAAGATGGAAGCAGCATCGCGAGAGCAACTACGTATGCCTGGTTGGGTAAAAGAGGTATCCGACCAGGTCGCTGGATCCGGAACTGCAACGGGCAATAATTACTGTGACTCCACTTCAACGATAAAGCGTCCAGGCAGTACCAGAGAAATTAGAGGACTAGCCCTGCTTATACTGCCAACGTTCTTGGTTGGTTGATGTAACCCGAATGGGCTTCTGCTTTGTTATGGCACTCCCGGAAAGAGTCTGACGCCATTCCTCTCGAACGTTAGTAATCGTGCTGGCAGTTGAAGCTGTAAGTAATAATCTCTTCCGCTGCTTGTCTTGATTGCTGTGTGTGTTGTACGAACACACGGTAGCATCTGGAGTTCTTCTAAGCAGTCATTTCAAGATACATTCCCGGAAATGTCGTCTTTGTATTAGTTTTCATTCATATTTGTATACATTGTTTATATTCTGCTGAGCTAATCATGGGTCATTTCTGGTCACACCAGCCTATCCCGTCATTCTCATCCGCCAAGAAATTATCAAGAGCTCCAAATCTCTTCTCACACAACTTCGCAGAACGATACAGACAAAACCGATTAATCGACCAACCCAAGATCGAGACGAAAGATGACCATGACTACACCACACAGCCTTTTATCTATTCGAGCCGACGACAGTTGTTCGTCCGCAGAGATGAACAAAGCCGCTTCGACATGGAGTAAGGAGAACGAAGAAGCTCCCCAGAAGAAGCACAGAAGGCGACGCATCAGATTCGACGAACAAGTTGCCGTACAAGCCATCACTCATGTGAATGACTTTTCAGTTGAAGAAATCGCTGATACCTGGTACAAGAAAGCCGAGTATCAAATGATGCGCTCCGAGTTGGTCGCTACAGTTCGTAAGCTTGCCCGAAGGGAGTACAAGGGCGACACCGACGTTTACTGTGCACGAGGTCTTGAATTCAAAACACCAGTGGGAGCCAGACGACGGAAGCTTAACAAGTTGAATGCCCTTGCAACAGTTCTTGATGAGCAAGACCGACAGTTTGAAGAGAACGACTTCAATTTGGAAGCTTTGGCCTGTGTCTACATCCATTGCAACATTGCAAGCCGACGCGAAGCAGCCCAGAGGGGAGAATTAGATGCAGAAGAAGCTTCAAGATTATCTGATGGGAAAGAGAGCCTAACGACACTATTGCACCAGTACACCTCAGGAAACCGAGAGGAGATGCAATCAATTGATCAGAACAAAGACAAACAAACCACGACGAAGCGAGGAGGAGTGATTCGAAAAATGTTTACAAAGAAGAGATGAGATTAACTAGACACAACACTAAAGACAAGTTTTGCTACTCAAATAATCGGTATACCGCCATCTTCTCTCTATAAGTATACGTCGAGAAGACGATCAGTTTGATCGGTACTCTCTCACCTGCTTCGCCTGTAAGGAGATAGAAGATTGGCTTAGTGACTTGTTGACACAACAAAGAGCGGGGCTAGATAAGGAGCTGTGAACCGCTTTGGACGGCACCCGAACGGTCACCCTAAATTTGTCAAGTCGACCGAACTTACCTGAGAGGAGTTCTTAGATATTCGTGAGTGCTACGCAACAGAAAACCGTGATGCCTGGCATCTGGTTGGCGTCGTTCTGAAAGAAACACTCGACCTTTTGCATGCAGTCTTTTACCGTAGGTAATGTATGGACACTGGGACACAGCTTGCGACAAAATTGCTGTGACTAAACCTTGATTAGAAGAGTTGTCCCTTGTGTTATGCGACAACCTTTTGTGACTGGAATGTATTCATCAAGCTAAATTGACGGAACAAATGTATCTGAATTCCGGTGAACCATGGTTGAATCATAGCTGAAAGAAGGAAGTCGAAATAGTCTTTGTCACAGGAGGGCTGTTCTGATTGCGACTCACATGTGTCCAAGGGGTCGTGATCCATCGTGAGTCTACTACTCGTGGATTACAAATTTTCCCACCTCGATGACCCACACAAGTTGGTCATATTTTCTACCCTGACACAACGTCCAAGAACTAAAACTTCCAAACCATGGTATTCCAACCTTCAGTCAACTTGATCACGCGATCCAACAACTGCTCACCAGAGGAGATCGAGAAATCCACGGTGTTAAGTGCCAAGAGCGCCAACCAGGAAGAACAGTCCCTACAGTCGGGAAGAACGGCATCTAATTGTGAAACAAGAAAACAAATCACGTTCAACGAGCAAGTCTTTGTAAAAGAAGTCGATCATATCAATGATATGACCAAAGAGGAGATCAAAACCGCCTGGTATAGCAAGTCGGAATATCAAATGATGCGGTTTGCATTCGCCGTTACGGTCAGAAAGGTCATGTGTGGGGAATACAAGGGCGACACCGCGCACCAGTGTGCTCGGGGTCTCGAGTTTGTAGCACCCACATGCGCTCAACGACGTAAGATCACGAGGCTAGAAGTACTGATCCAAGTTTTGGAAGAACAAGAACGCCAGAACATTGCAGGCGAGGTTGATCCTGAATCACTATCTCGTGTCTACATGCGAGCTAATGAGCCCTGTAGTCGAATCGCCACTCAGATGGGGGGTCTTGACGCCAAGGAAGCATCGAGAATACATAAGGGGAAAGGAAGTCTAACTGCGATCATGTTCACTACGATTGCGTCAATGAAGGAGGAATGTGGGCGCCGATCGCAGCTGTAACGAATCAACTCTGTTGTATTTTCAGAGGGGTAAATTTTAGGAAGGACTACATTGTACGCAGCACTCTAGCACTTTGATTTTGGGGGTCGTTCAGGTAGAAGTAGTCCTGTTGAGAGTAACGCGTGTGTACCACCGATAAGGCTGATGGATACCGGCATCCATGCGAAAGACACGGTATGCTGCCCGTACACGGCAGGCCGCGTTACGCTTTTGATGCTGCTATGCAGTCATAGTTACCGCCGACTAACATATTCCAAATGCACGTGCCTGGTATTCTGGTTCGCCTCGAAGTTTCCGAGTCCGAGGTTGGTCCGACTATGATTGAAAGAATGATCAAAATGGTTCCTTCTGAGCAGTCAAGCACAAGATCTCTCTCGAATACCACAGGCTTGCCTTTCCGTCGCAGGCACTTCGGAGCATTTAACGACTCTATCCGAAGAATTGCTCCAATGAGGGAGGAGCTTGCACGTTTGCTATTGGAAACGAAGATCGCACCTCGCAAATGCGATGCGGCATGTTCTCTTGAACGATGAGGACCATGTCGAGTGTGCGGGGTACTCGATGCCGCATCCATCAGAACCAGTGGTTCAAATTCGAGTGCAAACAGTGCGATCCTATATCCGTAAGCCTGCCATTCGATCACTTCAGGATGCTTGCAACACGCTCGATACACAGTGTCAGCATGTCATTGATCAGTTGGAAATTATGCTGCAAGATGTCAAAGACGATCGATTACAGGTGGAAGCTAAGTTGCAGGAGAGAGCTAAACATGAATAGGAAGAAGACGTTATGGACGAAGATGACGATGAATAGAAACTTGCGAATCGAGTTGTGCAACAAGAACTGTTGATGATGGCTTATATATTACGTTGCTTCGGTTACAGATGGAAGCTAGATCTTAGTACAAAGCCAGCTTCTTACCCAGGCGTGCCTCGTGATAGTCGAGTTATACAACAACTGCGGATGGCTTAATACCTTAGTGTATCATAATTAAACGACCCCTTCAACTTGTAAATCACGACAACGACAGCCTATGATTACCTTCGTGTAATCAGAATCCGCAACGATACAGTTTCACCCATAGAGATTCCGATGGATGGGTTTTGTTGATTACGTTCTCCAGCGTAGTCTACTCAATCAACGTGCCCTTGCGCCTTTGAGTCCATTTTCAATTGTCTTCTTTTGGTGAGACGAATAGAGTCGTTCCCAAAGAC
>JAVCKV010383817.1:0-13037 GCA_032274145.1 Herpochondria borealis | reverse complement strand
ACGATATATATAACGAGGTAGGGGAAATGGACTGGCGCTTTATTGATAACGACACATTACAGGAATATAACACGGGTTATGTTATTCAGTTGGTGAGTGGCACATGGTTTAACCCAAAAGAAATACGGCCTATTGTGAGTGCTGAGATGAGTTTTTTAAAGCAAGCGCAGTTATTGCGTTGTGGTTTAGAGTACGTTGGTGAGCTTTGCAGTACTAAAGAAGCGAGTGCGGGCTAGGCATCGCTTTCGTGCTGCCAGCTCTTTAAGTCGTTATGAATTGCAAGTTGTAAGATCTCTGGTGTTGATCAAATGTTTTGAACACCATTCACCGGGCGCTTAGAAAATCGATGTTTTTGTATAAGAGGTTAGTTTTTCTAGCGCGAGCTGACCTAATACAGAGTTGCCATAGTTATCTAGTTCTGGAGACCATACTGCAACGGTATATTGCCCTGGTGCAACCGCCACCACTCCTCCTCTGCTAGTAAGCCTAGGTTGCAGGCAGATTGCCCACTGAATTATATAGTCCGCAGGTGAGCATCAACCACCTTATCTTCATCATATTCTATTACCCTTTCTTCGTGGTGCGTGCCAATACATCGGACGGTGTGCACATATCCGAAGGTTGATTATTCGCTAAATAAAGTTTAGTGGGCATTGTTTACATGCGACACACTGGTCTTTGGCGAATCTAGCAGCCCCTCCGCACTGAATTTCTTAAACCCATGTATGGCCTTCTGGTCTGAGGTCAGTAGTGAGGCAGAGACAAGGTAACAGTAAGGTAACAAAGGCGTAACATATAAGATACATTTTAGTGTTTGGTGTTTTTAAAAATATTTCCCTGCGGTACTGTGGTTTAGAGTTTGGGTTTTTCTAAAACGTGAACAATAAAAACACACTATACCCACTTCAAAGTGACACGCCTAATTTAGGCTGTATGTAGAGCTTGTTAATAATAAAAATAAAGTATTTCTATAATTTTTTATGTTGCAGTTCAGGTATAAAAAACACAATAAAATCTAGTTTAGGGGAATATATGAAAAAGCTAACATTAGTAGCAGCTATTGCTGCTATCGCTGCATCAGGTACTTTATCTGCTGCAACTATCTATGAAAAAGGTAGTGTCACTTGGAAGATGGATGCAGATGTTCAAGTGCAATTCAAGAAAAAAGTAGGAAGCGATCAGGATTTAGATATCGATTATGATGATAGTGAGCTAAAAAATAAGTTTCACTATAAATTATCAAATGGATGGACAGCCTTTGCTGAAACACATTACGACTTTAAAAAAGCAAAAACAGAAGAAACTTTTGTTGGTATTGATTTTGGTTCAGCTAAGCTATTAATTGGTGATACGACTACGGCTAGCGATAGCTTTGGCGTGGAAAAAGAGCTTGACCTAGGTGTTGTTAAAGGTGACGCATTTCCAAGTAGTGGCGAGAGCAGTGATGACTTAGTTAAGTTGTATTTCGATGCCGGCCCTGTAAAAGTTATAGCTTCTCATGAAATTAAAGGGTCTATTGACGAAAAGGCAGTAAATGAAGATGATGCGACTAAAGAGGCTGACTCAGGGCAAACGTCAACAGATATCTTACTTTCGTTACCAGTAGGTGGCGCTGAGATACAAGTTGCCTACCAAACATTGACGGCAATCTCTGTAACCAATGCCGTTGTTACGAAAGCCGATACAGATACTTTAGGTTTTGCAGTGAAGGGTAAGATCGGTTCGCTGGGTGTAGGTCTTGCTTATAGTTCTGCTGATGTAGATGGCGCTGATGACAGTACTGATGTTACCCATCTAGCATTGACACATTCTGGTTTCGGTGTGGGTTTTGAAACGTATGACGAAAGTGGAGCAGCTAAAAAAGTGCAATCTTGGTATGCAAATTACACGCATAAATTAGCGAAGAATGTAACAACCTTTGTTGAAATTGGTGATGATAACCAAGACGGCAGTAATGTAGGTTATATCGCAGGTATGCGCGTTAAGTTCTAATTTTTATTAGCTATGTAGTCAGTGATAGGTTCAATTATAGAGCCAATTACATAGCCAGTAAGAAAAATGTCTCCTAATATTGAGTGAGCCATGTCATCTATCGCCCGGTAGGTGACATGTACTTGCTCTTTTTTTCGCTTAGCATTTTTAGAGTTTGTTAGTGATTAGGTTTTTACTATTAATGCTATGCTATAGGTTACATAGTCACATTTCTTATGATCCACATGCCTAAAAATACATATCTATCTAGTGTCGACGCCATGGTTTTTTTAACCAGAGGCTTTTTGTTGCTTTTGATGGGGGTATTTTCTTTTATTAGTCTTAGCTATTATTGGGTGTTGCCGGCGCTTTTTTTAATCAATATCTCTATTCTGCGGATACTGAAAAGTTACATCTCTCAGTATCCTAATTTTTATCGTGGTCAATATTTAATTGATACGCTAGTTTGTATTCTTTCCGTGTTCTTTTTTGATAATGGCTATTTTGTCGTGTTTGGTTGCCTTTTTATCGTTTTTTCACGCTATCAATTCGGTTTTTATTTTGGTTTTCTTGTTACTTCTTTCTTTGTTTTGGGTTTTTTATTTGGAGCTTGGATTGTTTATGGGCAAGGGCGCGTGGATGAAGGTCTCAGTGTTAATATTCACTTCTTGATATCTATAGCTTTTATGTTGTTTGCTCTGCGTTTGGGTTCTCTATTGAGTAACCTGTATTCAGAAAGTAATGCTACGATTGAAGGCTTAGAAGTGCGAATGAAAAATAAAGACCGATTACTATCCACGTTGGCGCATGAGATAAGAACACCATTAACTATGGTGGTGTCTTCTTCTGATATCCTAATTGATGAAATCAAGCCGCAAATCAATGAAACCCAATTTGGGTTTTTAAATACCATTAATGATAGCGCGTTACGTCTGGTCGCTATTGTAGAAGATATATTGGCACAGATTAAAGCAGAGAAATCACTATTGAAAATGAATGCCTGCGAAATGGATGTTCGCCAATTAGTAAGGCAGGTGGTTGCCAATATGCAGCCTATATTATCTAAAAAAGAGCAGTCTATACGTTGTTCATACCCTAAGCTGTTGACGCCGGTAATGGCAGATGAGAAATGGTTGCATCAAGCGTTGGTTAATTTAGTGCACAATGCCAGCAAGTACATTGGTTTTGATGGAAATATTTTGATTAATGTAAAAGAGAATGGGCAGTATTTTGTTATCTCGGTTTTGGATGATGGCTCTGGGATGGATGATGATAATAGAATGGATATATTCTCAGGTTCTACGGTTGACGATAATTATCGCTCTTATGAGGGTGGCGCAGGCATAGGGCTTTCTATTGTTAAGCATATCGTTGAGCAGCATGGAGGTAAGTTATATGTGGGAACAGTACCCGGTGTCGGTACAACACTATCTTTTACGTTGCCGCAACGCCGAATGACAAAGAGGTGAGTATGAATAAAAAAATACTGATTGTTGAAGATGAGCCTGAGCTGGCAAAAATGATCAAATATTTAATGGAACAGGAAGGTTTAAGCGCCGATATTGAATACAATGGTGAAAGTGCCCTGAGAGCAATTCAGCTAGAAAGCCCTGATATGATCATCTTGGACATTATGTTGCCACAAATGAGCGGCTATGATTTGTATAAGCTCATGCGACGTTTTACAGCCATACCTGTGTTGATGCTAAGCGCCAAAATGCATGACGAAGATATTATCCATGGTCTTGAACTTGGCGCTGATGATTATATGACTAAGCCATTTAATAACAAAGAATTGGTGTTGAGGGTTAAAAAAATTCTTAGCCGAACGGGGGTAGTGTCTGACTCTACGGTTGCATCATCTGAGTTGGTGATAGGCGATATAAAAATAGATTTTATTGCCAAACAAGTTTTTCTTAAGCAAGAACCGATAAGTCTTACACCGATCGAGTATAAGTTGATTGCCTATATGGGATTGAATGAAGGCGGTACTCTTTCTTGGGAGCGATTATTAAAAGAAGTGTGGGGCCACGATGACTGGAAGGGCGGCGATAAGTTAGTGAAAGTTAATATTGGGCGTTTGCGAAAGAAACTCGAAGACGGTTTGGGTGAAAATAAATATTTAGTCACCGTTAGAGGTATGGGTTATAAGTTAGTTAAGCCTGTGGAATAAAATATTTATTTTTTAAGGATTTGTAAACAGTCCAACGGTAGTTCAATGGATACTTTTTCCCCTTCTTTTATAAGACTCTTTTTAGGTGACGTGTTGGGCACAGTAACAATAATAAAGCTATTCCCAAATTCAATTTCATATTGAATATGATGACCAAGAAACGAAGCTTTGGATACCTTTCCGCGAAATGTTGAATGCTCGCAAACCACTACGGCTTCGGGTTTTATGATGAGATAAACATCTTCGTTAGTACTAAATTGACTGTGTTCGACTTGTGATGGGAGGTCTATTTGCTGGCCCAACACGCTTACGGTTGTTATTTCTTGGCTTATCTTGCTAATCATGGCTTCTATGAAATTAGTATTACCTATGAAGTCGGCAACAAATACGCTGTTGGGTGTGTTGTAAATAGCGGTGGGTGATCCTACTTGTATCACTTGTCCTTCATTCATGACAACAATTCTATCGGCAATACTGAGCGCTTCTTCTTGATCATGGGTGACGTAAATTGCTGTAATACCTAAGCTTTGTTGTATTTGCCTTATTTCCAGCCTTGTTTGAATGCGCAATTTCATATCAAGGTTTGATAGAGGCTCGTCAAATAAAATAATAGAGGGCTTGAGAACGAGCGCTCTCGCTAATGCGGTTCGCTGTTGTTGCCCACCCGACAGCTCTCTGGGATAGCGATGTTCTAAGCCTGCCAAATTAACCACGTGTAGTATCATTTCGACATCATTATGTATTAATTTCGCGGGTACCTTTTTAATTTTTAACCCATAAGCAATATTTTCGAATACCGTCAAATGAGGGAAGAGAGCATAGCTTTGAAAGATTAACGGCATATTGCGAGCGCTAGCAGGCAGCTCATGAATACTATTATTTTCTAGTGTTATCGTACCGTTATCTGCATCTTCAAACCCTGCGAGTATCCTTAAAACAGTTGTTTTCCCACATCCTGAAGGGCCTAAAAGAGTCAATAATTCCCCTTTTTTTATCTCAATAGAGAAGTCCTTAACTGCTTCTGTGTACTGTTGTGACTCACTATGAAACGTTTTGTTAAGTTTTCTGAGGGTTAAGAATCCTTTTTTTTCTACTTCTGGCAATCTCATTTCTTCCCCTTATTAATACTGTTGTCTATTCTTTACTTTAATGGAGTTTACCTTAGGCGAAATGAATTATCAGGGCTTTCATATGCAAGGTAACAATATTGATACAAAGCCTTCGCTTTGATATGTCCACGGTATTAATTGCGATACTATTTAATGATTCCGGATGCGTAAATAATAAGACGTTGACGGTTTGCAGTATCTATATGTGTATTGTAGATGATGCATCTTATAAACCAATAACCACTTTTAAATGTGGGGAGAATAATAATAATGATTTTTAACAACATACCCAAAGTATTACCCAAAGCTCTTATCGGTACTTGTATCGTACTCTCGCCATTTGCTCAGGCAGATATGGATTACTTAAGCACTGTTTCTGGAAAACTAACGACTCAATGTAGTATCGATGCGGCAATGTGTGAAAGTGTGATTGCGGCATTTAATAAAGCAGTCACAGAGAAGTCAGGCAAGTCATTTAAGGCATCGATGATTCGTTTAAGCACGAGTGAGTCGATTACTCGTTTGAGTAGTGAGCTAGGAAGCTCTAAAAAAGCTGCTTTGCGTAAATGTAAGAATTTGAAAGACGCTGAGCTAGAGGCATGCTTTAACAGGACATATAAAACACGTATTGATGTCGTTTTTGGCGGTACAGATGGCCCTTACCGTGGTGCATTAGAAGACAATATTTTTGCTAAATATGATTATAAAACCGAAGGTGTTCACCCGTGGTCTAAAAAGCTAGTGGAGGATAGTGATGGTCGCTTAGGTGCTATGTATATGGGTATTCTTGGTCTGGCTTATAACTCCGAAGTGCTGGCAAAAAAAGGGATTACTCCACCTGCCGGCTGGGCTGATCTAGCTAAACCTGAATATAAAGGCACTATTGGTGTTGCCAATGCAAACACCTCGGGTACAAGTTATAAGTACTTGAGCAGTATGTTGACAGCATTTGGTTCTGAAGATGAAGGGTGGAAGCGTATTATTGCTAACCACAAAAACATTGCTCAATATACCAAGTCTGGCTCGGCACCTTGCAAAATGGTGGGTCGCGGAGAGCTGCCTGTATGTATTGGCTTTATGCACGACATAGCTAACCTAGCATATAAAAAATTCCCTATCGTTGGTGTTGCTCCTGTAGAGGGAACGCTGTTCGAAGTGGGGCCTATTGGTATTGTGTTGGGCAGTAAAAACCGCGCAAACGCTGAAGCATTTGCAAGATTCTTGTATGAGCCAGCTACTCAAGTTGCCTTAGAGGCCGGTGGTGGTCGACAGTTTCACGCTAATGTAAATTCAAAAGTACCTGCAGGTGCGCCAGATATTGCATCTATTAAGTTATTGGATGCGGCGCCTAAGCTTGGCACAAAAGCATTTAAAAAGTCTGTTATCGAAAAGTGGAACACGGATATCTTCCCAATCAAGCGATAGTAATTACTATTGATAAATGGAATACACAGGGACGTGTTACCTATACAAACATAATAAAAAATATTTTTTCTAACGTAATACTCTTTTATTAAAATTCAATTACTCTTTTGTTGTAGGCATGTTTATGAAACGGTCGATATGGTTGTGGCTGATAGTTGGGGTGGCCGGTTTTTTCTTATTCCCTTGGTACGCACAAGAAGATAGCTTTTGGAGTTTTTTGTGGGTTTCAAAATTGTTGGTATTAAACGCAAGTGCAGTATCTGGATTGCTGCAGGGTTTATTGCATAATAATTATTGGTTGTTGTTTCTGTTGTTACCGTTACTCGCCCCTTTACCTCTCTTGCTTAAAGGTGGAGTAGCATTCGCAGACAATAATGGTCGATCTTCGAGCGCAACAGCTCAAGATGAATCTGATAAAAATTTCTTAGCGACAGTGCTGATAACCAGTGGCGCTGTTGGTTTGTTTTATCTTGTAGCTCAAGGTTTTATCTATGATGGGTTTGGCTGGGCTTACGAATTTTTAGATGGATGGTTTGGTGTTAAAGATGGCCAGCTAGGATTAGGTTATGGCGGCATGTTGCTTGGCGCTGCGTTTCTTTTTTACCTTACAAGCGGCCTTGCTGCTAGAGGTTATGTGCGCGGCGATTCCTTTATATTAGGATCGTTAGGTTTAGTTATTGCGCTAGTCTCCATTTTTGTTTTCTTTCCTGTTGCTAGTATTCTTAACAAAGCATTTCAAGATTCTGATACTGGAGTCTACGTTGCATCGCTATTTTTTGAACGTTTATTTACGCCTAATTTATGGAGTCTAGGTTGCTTATATAGCGAAAATGCCTGTGGTACTGCATGGACAACCGCATGGTTAGCAACTCTAACAGGGCTAAGTACAACGGTTTTAGGTTTGGCATTCGCGCTTATTGTCACGCGAACAGGCTTTTACGGTAAAAAGGGGATACGCCTGATTAGTGTATTACCTATTATTACACCACCCTTTGTTATTAGTTTGGCGCTTATTTTATTGTTGGGTAATCAAGGCACAGTAACCGTATTTTTAGGTGACTTATTTAATGCCGATCTTGGTGGCTGGCTTTATGGTCTGCCGGGTATTTGGCTTGCGCAAACATTGTCTTATACGCCTATTGCTTTCTTGGTGATGATCGGTGTGGTTGAAGGGATTAGCCCTTCAATGGAAGAGGCATCTGAGACGCTAAGTGCAAGCCGTTGGACAACCTTCTGGACGGTCTCTTTTCCGCTAATGCGCACCGGTATTGCTAATGCGTTCCTTATTGGCTTTATCGAGAGTATGGCTGATCTTGGTAATCCTCTTATTCTGGGTGGCGAATATCCTGTTCTCTCAACTGAGATATTTTATGCCGTTGCTGGTGCGACAGTAGATACCGGTAAGGCAGCAAGTTTAGCGATAGTCTTATTGTTTTTTACGCTGAGTGCTTTTTTAATTCAAAATAAATGGGTGGGTAAAAAATCTTATGCGACAGTAACAGGTAAAGGCGATGCGGGTATGCATTCTAAATTACCTAAACCCGTTCACTTTGCGAGTGGCTCTGTTGTGATTGGTTGGGGCTTATTTACCTTAGTCGTCTATTCAATGGTCATCTTTGGTGGGTTCTTTGTTAACTGGGGTGTTGATAATACGTTCACCCTAGATCACTACGCCGCTAGCTTTGGTTTTAGTTTTGCAGAGCGGGGCATTAGCTTAGATGGTTTTGCTTGGGATTCTTTTATCGGCACGATGATTTTGGCAACGTTAGCAGCACCCTTAACCGCAGGTGTAGGTATGTTGATAGGCTATTTGTTATCACGACAAGACTTTAAAGGAAAAGCGTTGTTTGAGTTTGGTACGATGCTGAGTTTTGCTATTCCAGGTATTGTGATTGGTATTGCGTATGTTATCGCGTTTAATCAGCCGCCTATTGAGCTTACCTTTACCGGTACGATAATTATCTTATCGTTTATGTTTAGAAATATGCCGGTGGGTATTCGTGCCAGTGTCGCGGCAATGGCGCAACTCGATAAAAATATGGATGAAGCCGCGCTGACATTAGGTGCTAGCCGCTTAACCTGTATTCGCACAGTCATTATTCCGTTATTACGTCCAGCGATTACGGCGGCATTGGTTTATAGCTTTATTAGAGCGATAACCAGTATTAGTGCTGTAATATTTTTGGTGAGCGCGGAACACAACTTGGCAACTACTTATATTATTGGATTGGTAGAGGGCGGTGAATATGGCCCTGCAATTGCTTATTCTTCCGTCTTAATTGTTGTGATGCTTCTAGCCATACTGCTTATTCAATTTATTGTTGGTAAGCGTAAGTTGTATCGAACAGACAAATGACGACATAGAAATAATATAAACGACACATACATAATAAATAAAAGAAATATCGATTTAGCAGGTAAAACATGAGTAATAAAAAAGTAGTTCCAATTACATTTGAAAATGTTACAAAATATTATGATGACTTTAAGGCGGTTAAAGATATTTCTTTCACCATAGAACCAGGTCACTTGGTAACGCTGTTAGGCCCGTCCGGTTGTGGTAAAACCACAACGCTACGAATGATTGCCGGTTTAGAAATGCTGTCTTCCGGAAAAATATTTATCGGCGATAAGGATGTAAGCAAAATATCAGCGTCTAACCGTAGCGTTGCGATGGTGTTTCAGTCTTATGCACTTTTCCCTCACATGACCGTGTTGGAAAATGTCGGTTATGGTTTGAAAGCATCAGGGAAATCAAAAACCGAGGCGCTAGAGGCAGCTGAAAATGGCCTGGAGCTAGTGGGACTAAAAGAATATGGCGATCGCTATCCTAATGCCTTGTCTGGTGGGCAGCAGCAGCGAGTTGCGATTGCGCGCTCTATTGTTATCGACCCCGATGTATTGTTATTTGATGAACCATTATCTAATCTTGATGCTAAATTACGTCGACGTGTAAGGGAAGATATTCGAGAGTTACAGCAGCGTCTGGGTCTTACATCGGTTTACGTTACTCATGATCAGGAAGAAGCGCTCGCTATCTCTGATAATATCATTGTATTAAAAGATGGTGTGATTGCTCAGCAAGGCTCTCCTAAAGAGTTATACGGTTTTCCTGCTAGTGAGTTTGTCGCAGACTTTATTGGCAATGCTAATGTGGTTGTCGCCAATATCACTGCGATCAATGGAGAAACAGCCGCAGTGGATGTAGGTGGTTTACACATTAATTTGCCTCACCGGAATATAAGTACCGGAGAAGTGAAATTATCTGTTCATCCTAGAGCAATTACTTTATCGCCTAAAACACTTTCGCCTAGTGCTTTAGAGGGTAGTGTGAATAAGGCTACTTACCTGGGCGGTCATATGGAGTACCTTGTTGACTCTCCTTTGGGCGAATTATTTGTAATAGACCATAATGTTATTAGCCCTATCAATAAAGGTACTGATGTCAGTATTGATTTTGATATAAACGGCGCATCTCTTATACCCAATTCGTAGTACGGTTTTTGGGGTAGATGAACAGTGCTAGTGCATGTGAGTTGAGTGCATGTTTTCAATAGATAGTTTTAGCACGTGTACTTAATACGTAAAGCTAATGTAGAGCTAATAAGTGTGGTTGCCAAATAGATGAAACACAAGATTATACCAGTAGACCCCTTTGACTATTTTGTCTTTGGGGCAACGGGCGACTTGGCCAAAAGAAAACTGTTGCCAGCGTTATTTTCTCGCTTTGTTGACGGTCAAATTCCGGCGTCGGCAAGGATTATTGGTTGTGCTCGTTCAGATTACACTACCAATAGCTTTCGCGATTTAGTAAAAGCATTTGTAGACGATAAAAAAAATCATCTAGATTGCGATGAAAGTGTATTAAGTGCATTCTTAGATATTGTTTTTTATCAGAAAATTGACATAGCAGAAAATAACGACTGGCTCGCATTGGTTAACACCTATGCGAATGATAAAACAGATCGTGTAAAAATATATTACTTGTCTGTTGCTCCGTCACTATTCTCTTTTATTGTAAAGGGGTTGAAAAAACATGGCTTAAATAATGGTGGGCGTTTAGTCGTCGAAAAACCATTGGGCCATAATGTTGCTTCTTCGGTTAAGTTAAATAAATTGTTAGAAGACGCATTTGATGAACGGCATATTTACCGAATTGATCATTATTTAGGAAAAGAAACTGTTCAAAATTTGATGACCCTGCGTTTTGCTAATGCTATGTTTGAGCCTTTGTGGAACTCACAATATATTGATCACGTGCAAATCACGGCGGCAGAAACTCTCGGTTTACAAGGTCGTGGAGAATACTACAACGAATCTGGTGCTATGCGCGACATGGTGCAAAATCATTTAATGCAGTTATTGTGTTTGAGTGCGATGGAAGTGCCTTCTAGTTACTCTGCTGACAGTGTACGAAATGAAAAACTAAAAATATTACACAGTTTAAAACCATTAGCCGGTGTTGATGCGTTGACTAATACGGTGAGGGGGCAATACTTATCTGGAGATAATGCACCATCCTACTTATCTGATGTAGGTTGTGACGATAGTGTGGATGATTGCTCTGCAGAAAGCGCAACAGAAAGCTATGTATCGATCTGCGCACACATTGAAAATTGGCGCTGGGCAGGCACACCGTTTTATCTCAGAACGGGTAAACGCTTACAGGCTGATATGGCCGAAATTGCCTTTATCTTTAAACCTGCACCACACTCTATTTTTGGTGAATTGTCTACGCCTTTACAGCCTAATGCTTTAGTCGTTCGATTGCAGCCTAATGAGCGAGTGGATATTGAAATCATGACTAAAGAACCAGGTCTTGGTGGCTTACGTTTGCGGCCCACTTGGTTGGATACGTCATCTTCTAGTAGAACTCAATCTACTATGCCCGATGCTTATGAGCGTTTGTTGCTTGATGTAGTGCGTGGTGACCAAACGTTGTTTATGCGGGGGGATGAGGTAGAAGCAGCGTGGGAATGGATTGACCCTATTATCGATGCGTGGAAAGCCTCCGATGAAAATCCAAAGCCATATAGTGCGTTTAGCCAAGGCCCAAAGAAGTCGGATGAATTAATACAGCGTCATGGCCGAAAATGGAGAGCAATACAATGAATATACTCCAGTTTAACGATGCGAATGAGCAGGCGGTTGCCTTAGCTGAGCAGGTCGCGACTGATATGAAAGCGGTGTTGGCAAAAAAAGAAATAGTGACATTGTGCGTGCCCGGCGGCAGTACACCGGTATTATTTTTTAACGCATTACGAAAAATATCTCTGGACTGGATGCGAGTAAAAATTTTATTAACTGACGAGCGTTGGGTGTCGGTAGACGATACTATGTCAAATGAAGCCTTATTAAAAAGAGAGTTGCTAGCCGAAGAGGCGAGCACAGCCCAATTAATTTCATTTTTTAACCCTAGCCTTCCTGTTGAGCAGGCAATTGACGTGCTTAATCAACAGCAATCTTCTTGGCTGCCTGTCGATATTTGTATCTTAGGTATGGGTGAAGATGGTCATGCCGCCTCATTGTTTCCTTTGATGCATAGCTTAGCCGCTGCATTAAATAAACATGCGAAACCGAATCTCATGCTAGCTAAAGTGGATAATAAAGATGAGTTACGCGTTACGCTGAATGTGTCCGCGTTATTAACGGCTAGCAGCCATTATTTATTGATAAAGGGTGACGTTAAAAAACGCGTGTTAACCGAGGCGAATATTCGGCCAACCGCTAATTTACCTATCAGTTATTTGTTATCTGCAGTGCCAGTAAATACTTATTATTGTGATGCTTAAATATGTATCAGCAACATAATAAAAACGTAATGAAATATATAATTGGAATACCTACATGACAAAACTACATTCTGTTGTTGACGCGGTTACCCAGCGTATTATTGAGCGTAGCCGACCTACTCGCGATGCGTATGTTCAGCGTATGGAAGCCGCCGTTGATGCAGGCGTAAAACGTGCGCATTTAAGTTGCGGTAATGTTGCTCATGCTTGCGCCGCGTCAAGCACCGATGAAAAAAGTTTATATGTATCAGAGCAGTCTAAAAATATAGGTATAGTCACCGCCTACAACGATATGCTTTCCGCGCATCAACCTTTTCAGCACTTCCCCGATATGATTAAGCAGCGAGCACTTCAGCATGGTTCTACCGCGCAAGTCGCCGGTGGTGTGCCTGCAATGTGCGATGGTGTGACTCAAGGGCAGGCTGGAATGGAGTTGTCGTTATTTTCACGTGATGTGATTGCCATGTCGACTGCGGTTGCCTTGTCGCATCAATGTTTTGATGCCGCCATTTTCTTAGGTGTGTGTGACAAAATTATTCCGGGCATGACAATTGCCGCCGCTAGCTT
>JAVCKV010383706.1:0-13038 GCA_032274145.1 Herpochondria borealis | reverse complement strand
AAGGCAAATATTTTAAAAAAACGTGGAAAAGTAAATGGTTATAAAAGTATCTATGGTAAACGTGTCGTTATAGATGATGTCATTACAAATGCTGATGGATCAACTCATGTTATTTTGAAGACAAAAGATGGTACTAAATTTTTTGGCTTAAAAACAAAGGTGAAAGCTAATTATGATAAGGCTATTACTGCTGGTGAAATCTCTAAGACTACTAAGTAAATAGATTTATAAAAACAACTTTAAAATGCTCTGAAATCTCAGAGCATTTTTATTATATACCAATCAAATACGTATTGAGATTGCTTTAGCATTCTTTCTCGCACTAACAGTATAATTTGTACCTTTGCACTTTTGTAAATTTATGAGCCAATTCAACGATTCTATTGAAGTCAAAGGTGCGCGTGTTCACAACCTTAAAAACATTGATGTTACGATTCCTAGAGAAAAACTAGTAGTTATTACTGGACTTTCTGGAAGTGGGAAATCATCATTGGCTTTCGATACGATTTATGCAGAAGGACAACGGCGGTACATGGAAACATTTTCGGCTTATGCTCGGCAGTTTATTGGCGAGATGGAACGCCCTGATGTGGAGAAAATTACTGGGCTGAGTCCAGTAATTTCTATTGAGCAAAAAACAGTTGGTCGAAATCCAAGATCAACTGTTGGAACGATTACCGAGGTGTATGATTTTCTCCGATTATTATTTGCTAGAGTGGGTGAAGCATACTCACATGTGACGGGAAAGAAGATGGTGAAATATACCGAAGAGCAGATGATGGAAAATATTTTTCTATTGGGAGGGATGGTAGTAATGGAGTCCGACAAGGCCAAAATGCCGATGAAGCTGTCTCCAAGATTAGGGAGAAGTTATATTGGAGATGAAGATTCTTCGTTCAGACGACAGAGATTTCCATAATAGAACTGGGGAGCTGATTACTCCGTTGGGGCGAAAAGTAAAGAGTTCGTTGGAGTTTGGTCCAAACAGGATCCCATTATAACAAAACTTGATACTTTGGGACCTCAAGAAAAATTCCTCAATCCAACCAAGAATATCTACGCTCCCTTCCAGTTCATGATCAATTACTGTATGTACGGGCTCCGGGAGAATATTAAGATCGCGAGCCTGAAAGACCGCGACACTATGTATCACATCAATAAGTAACTCTAGGCTTTGTAGTCTAGGATAAGGCAGTTCAATACTTCCCAACCGATCAAGCTGTGTGAGTTCCTGAAGACCTTAAATGAGAATCTAGATACATTGAATATGTCGAAAGAAGTTGAAGAGAGTATACTGACCTATTTCGTGTATGGAAAGGCGATGTAATTGTATCGTTCTCAAGTCTACCTGAGAATTGGCGTACATGAGTTCAACCAGAACGCTACTTTGCTGTAATTTTTTGATGCAATTATCAAGAGGTTCTTTCGCAAAAACGGTTCTACTGTACCGATTCCCGTAAATTATTATGAACTCTTTCCTTATCCTCCATTTGACCCACCTCTGTCGAATCCTAGTGCTCCAAAGTACTAGGATTCAAAACAATATAGTTTAACAGGATTACAGAACCGTCTTCGCTTCAATCGAAAGCTAAAAAGCACCGAGCATGGTGTGTAGGAACGTTTTAAATTGCGTTAGGAGTTGCACAAATGTCTCGATTAATAAGCGGTACAACGAGAAGAAGACCAATTTAAGAAAACGAGACGTTCAAAAGGGGCTGAACTGACAAAAAATTATCACGAATCACTGCCTGAACCTTCCCAGGGATCAACACGTCGTCATGGTTTAAGTCAGTTTCAGTACGAAGGTACAATAAACGACTCCCGTAGTGACTGACACCGGATCCGGGTAAAATTTCATTCGAAAGAGCGCTCTACCCGAGGGATGGAAGCAGTTCCTGACGTCTAGTAATTTAGTTTCTATTCTGGTGGGTACGGGTGGCAACGAACTCACGGTGACCGAAGAAGTGCCCCTGCGCGTACAGTTAAACAACACCGTGTCTCTTCCAATTTATTGAATATCTGTTATGCTAAGTCCATCTCTGGAGGCCGTTCGCCAACTGACAAATCGATTCTACCAGTTGAACCAAGAGATGTGTAGAATTCAAGGGGGAAATCGATCAAAGGCCATGGCGACCGAGCAAAGCAGTGAAAGTTGGATAAGGAGCGTTTCGAGGAGCCAACAGCCATGGTGCCTGATTAGCAAGCATCGAGCAAAAACAAATCCGCGGGCTCACGTACATCCGCTCTGCTCAACCACTGACACTGCCATTTTATGTCCAAGATCGGGCCATGTTGTCGACGGGATTGAAAGTATTGGCCGTGACAGAGACAAAGAATGATATGGTAGAGAAATACGGAGTTTGGTTCATGAACTCCGTTGGTGAAGTGGTTGCGGAGCAGCCCTTCATCTTGTTAGGCGGCATTTTTAATCAGTTCCTAGGTCTCTTCCCAAAGGAATTGTTTCTGAGTACGCCAGTTGGTCTCCCATCCCCATCATGCAGTTGCACACGGAATTGTGAGAAAAATCTGCGATACATAAAATCTTTCCACGTCACCGTCGGGAACCGACGCCAGTTTCCGTGCTGAGCAAGAAAATGAGATGTAGATGATAATGTTACAGTTTAAGGAGACCTTCAAAAGGGTGCATCAGCAGTCAATCATTTCACAGATGTACCAACTAATTCCGGATCAACAGGCGAGGTGAGCTAGCCTATGGAGGCGGATACCAACACATGAGACGCGCAGAATACTGCACGTACGACAGATGGCGGGTATCAACCTCAAAATACGGATTTTTTGCAGGATACGAGCAGAAATCTGCGCTTCCGAGAGGTGACGAAACGCAACCACTCATCGAGCTTGTTGACGCTGTTGAAGTGAAAGAAATGACCGAATTTCAGTCTGCAGAAGAGGAATCGAAGTAAAATGACGACACCAATGAAAAAAAGACACTGAAGGACCAAGTTGACCTGTGTCATCTGGAGGATGAAAAGATGCGGAAGGGAGTGATGAAGCTCCTTGAGAAGTACGATAGACCAGATCCAGGCGAAAAAGCACCGCATCCACAGAAAGCCCGGAACAGCAACAGTTAGCGTGCAGCCGCACCAAGAGGGACCGGAAAAAAGTGACCTCATCCGTGAGGAGATTTAGTATCAGCTCTCAGCCCGTTTCATATAGCCTGCCCAAACGCAATGGGTAGGCCCGTTGCTCCTTTTCCCTAAGAATTATGGTGACCAGCGATTTTTTATCGTCTTACTTCACCTTAATTTGGAGACGATCCCCGATACGTATCTCTTCCCTCGGATGGACGACAAAATTGACAGCTTGAAAATGAGAAGGTTATCACGTTTTTGGACGAGCTGTGGGTGTATTATAAAGTCCCGATTTCAAACCAAAATCGTCACAAGACTTCGTTCAAGAGCCACATGGGCACTTATCGCTACAAGCGAATGCCCTTGGTTTGAGAAACGCCCCGTACATCATCCAAAGAGCACTGTACATGGCATTTTCTGTTGTGAGATGGCGCATGTGTTTGGTGTACATTGAAAATTTTATCTTGTTCTTCAAGTATCATGAGGAACACATGGTTCATCTGCAACATATTTTTCCTTGCTTTAGGAGGCTGGGATAAAGTTAAAGCTGAAGAAGTGCTTCTTCTTCCAAGCCGAGTTAGAGTACCAGAACAATTTCATTCGCCCGATACGTTGAGTATCAGTCAGAAATCAAAGGCCATAAAGACTATAAAAGAAACACTCTTCCCTCAAACGACAACCCAGATGAAGAGCTTCCTATGAACGACGAACTTCTACCGTTTATTCTTCAAGGAGATTGCCACGGTGTCGTCTAAATTATGAAAAATTCTCAAGAAGGATAGCTGCGTTGAGTAGGGAGAATTTTGGAGCCGACGGAGGAGAAAGCTAAAAGTGATACTCGATGCTCCGCCCTTTTTAGCTCTTCCAATGCGCAATAGATCGTAAAAAGTTTAGAGAGAAGTATCGCAGTAGTACCCCGGCTTCTTTCTCATCCAGAAGAAAGGTAAAGAGCGTCCGAAAGATTGGGCGACTGTGGGGTACATCTTAAAGATGTTGAGTAGAGAGCAACGTACCTATTCTTCAACCGAATGAAGTTTTTACGCTTTTACGTGGTAATTCCTAACCCTTCTTCCGTACCTTTAGGAAGACTCTTCAAAGTTTTTATCGATCACGCTGCACTCAAATTAATGACGAAGCTTAACGGCCTGAAAAACGACTGATGAAGTGGCTCTTGCGCATAATGAAGTTTGATTACTCACACCAATCAGAAGATTGTTCATCGAAATAGCAACGCAACATTGCAGTGAGTGAGCGATTGAAACGTTCCGCTTGCCCGTTTTTCTGATGTTGGTAAGTTTTAGTGAACGCGTTTTTCACCCTAATGATCTAACACACCGGCTGGAAGAACTTAAACACTAACTGCGAGCCATTTTCAGACACCAAGGTTGTATGTGGCCCAAACTTGAATAACCAGTCAATTAAAAAGGACGTGGCGACTCAGATGAAGCGAAGCATGGACTTAGACTTGGGCAAAGGCTGAAGTATTTCGATCGATATAGTCTCCAATGGCTTTTCAGTCGGGAAGAGACGTGTCTTGTTGGCTTGCTTGATAAGGCGGACACGTTTTTAGGAACTACCGCAGTATAGGATGGCCGCGGTTGCGTCGGCCGACATTTGAGGCCAGTAATATGTCTGCCGAAGACGCTTGTGAAACCGTGTCTGCCCGGAATTTACTAAGAGCTTCTTGTATTGTGCCAGTCGGAGCACGCGATTAAGAACCGACACAGGGAGGAAGATTTGGACAAACTAGCATAGAATTCCGTTATCATCTTCGAAAAAGCGCGACCCGGAGCGTCCGACCTGCTTGACCAGTATTGTCTGGAAAAAATCGTCACGGCCCTGCTCCTCCAGTATCTCGTTGAGGTTGAGCGGGGCTGGGATGGGCTCCCCTGCTTCTTCCTTTTATTTATCACTTAATTCCTCTTCTCGCTAAAACTCACAGGCTCGGATGGGGTCTCGTGCATCTGTTAAGAGGTCCCGAAGGTCCTCCTTCTCATCGTCTGACGCTTCTGGAAGTGGCACATACGATGCATCCTTCCAAGTATTGTCTGGCAGCTCGCTACCGGTATTCAGCCCAACGAGTCGATTTGTCGTAGGTTAGTAGGGACCGTTTCTGTGGACCGTAGTACTTGTCCTCGATGGAACTGGCACGGCATGTATTGCCTGGGTGGCGGGTGTCGGGTCCGATTTGTAACGTGTGCTTTCTCTTTTGACCAGACGATTAGGCCGTACGGTCTCTTTACTTTGTCGTCTGGTCAAAACGCTCACCAGTTCATCGATGTGGTGGACTTCTGTCTGGAACGTGAGGAACTCATCGTCGGATTCATATCTATTCGGAGTTTCTGGCTGAGGTCCTCAAGAGGGGGCGTCAAGGACTTGGTGGACTCGGCCCGGGCGGTAGATGATTTCTTAATAAATTTCCATGAGGCGTAAGAGCCACCGCATCAGCCGTCCGGTCGGGTCATTAAACATCAATACATAATTGAGCGCCGCGTGGTAGGTACGAAACTTTAAAAAACTCCCTCTAGGTGCAGACGAAGGGTGATAATTGCCCGCACAACAGCGTAACTTGCGATTTCAGTTGCTGAATAGTTACGATGTTCCTTTTTAAACGTCTTTGAGAAGTGCTTCAAAGTTTTCCAATTATTCGGGTTACTTTGGTCCATTTTGTGAAGAAGGATGACGTCAATTGCTTAGTGGGAAGCATTGAAGTCGACCATATATGGCAGATTGCGCATCGGTAGGCCAAAACGGGTGGAGAGGCAATCATCTCTTTCAAATATTCAAACGCCTTCTATTGCCCCTTCGTAGGCTCCACCGGCCCCCCAGTCAATAACGCCTTCCTTCTTGAGCTATTCGAGAGTGATGATGAGATATTTGCACATCTCTTGACGAATCGACGATAGACGTTTGCCGCTCCTATGAAGCTCTTCATCTGGGTTAGGTTTGGAAGTAAGAGTGTACGTCCTTTTGTCCCGATCTTGCTCTTCGATCCGGACTTGTTAGTAGCCCCACAGCGCGTCCAAAATCGTGAACAACTTTGAATTTGTTAAGGCTGTTGATACATTATCCCATCCGAGGAAGGATATATGTCTCGAGGATATTCTCTACATTGAAGCGGCAAAAGTCGATACAGAATCGCTGTGTCACATACGTTTTTAGTGGATAGGAGCTCTGGAAGTTCCTATTCCGTCTGGGCCGGCTCAATGACCCCGGCCAATTGCTGATAATCGATCAACTCACGAATGAGGTAAAGTTTTTCGGGCCAAGCCCGGTACGGCTGCATGCGGACTGGCACCGTCCCGGGCTTGGTATGAAAGAGGTTCTCATTTTCTTGGATTTAGGCTAACCTTCTATCGAGCACGGACTCGTACTTCTCAAGGAGCTTCATCACCCATGACCACATCTATCCAAACTACAGAAGACTTAGGTGGTAGAATTGGTCTCTCCATGTCTTATTCTCATCAAAGTCGTCCTTTTCTTGCGATTTCTCTGCCGCGTCCCGTAACGTGACCATGTCCTCCACTACGACAGGGTCAAAATGCTCGGTGAGGCGTTGAGTGTCGTCCAATCCAGGAGGCGCAGTTTTCTGCGCTTCTTCAGGAACGGCATCAGTTCCTTGAGGTTTTTTCTGCAATCTATCGGCACTTCAAATGTGACGGAATCAGCTGCAATTGCCTTGTTCAGGTTGCTTTTTGACCCGGAAGAGAATAGGAAATCCTTGGACTGCTTGATAGCTTATTAATCCGTGTGAAGGGCCTCTTTTACTAGAGACATCATCATTTGCCTCTCATCGTCTTGCTCATCTTGGGTTCTTGGAACATCGGCTCCCGACAGCGAAGTGGGAAGCTTTTTGGCTTCGCATATTTCTCTCGCAGCGTCCCCTTGAAACTGGATGGGGGCGATGAGATAAATACTGGCGCACGCAACAAACATCCCTTTGGAAGGGTCCGATGAACCGAAGAGAAGTTTCCGACCAACAACGTGAAAGGTTGGTTGTAAAGTACTTCACGGACGGAGTTCATAACTCATACTCCGTACCGCTCCACTACCTCATGCTTCGGCTCGGTTACTAATAACCCCTGCAATACTGCCGATACCATGGCACGTCCTTGAAAATAAGCAGGAAAGTCCAGCGGCTTTTCCAGGCGTATGCGGATGAGCTCGCGGTTATTCTTCGAAATTGATGCTCGCCGATCATTTACCTTGGCCGTTGACTTCTAGCTACGCACCTTGGTAATATCCCATGGTTTGGCGCCGGTGCCATGAACGATAATTGGCAGCGTGTCTCCCGTGAATTCTAAGAACCCCTTGATACAACGAATAGCATCGATGTTTCTGTTAGCGAACTGGGTTCCTAAAAGGAAAGCGGACCATGTAAGATGTTCAAAAACTTGAAATTGAACACTTTACGCAGTGTTTCCAAACAGAACTCGAAGAAGTATTTCATGGGCCATCCTACTGGGGGAGAAGGGAAGTTTTCATCAAATTTTACCGCACTCGATACACTTTAATTAGTTTCGCGGTCGTGTTTAATTTCAGCTGGCCCCCAAGGGCCCTGGAGCGCATTGTTTCTCACATGAAAGGTCTTGTCGGAAACTTGAAAGCGGATGTGCTCAATTTTCTCATTAGTAGTCGTCCCCCTTATTTTTCCTGGTCCTGTTCCATCTGCGAATGTTCACCATGTTTTGGTTTTTAAAGCACCTGGATGTTGCCCTGCACTGGACTGTTCTCCTGCGAATGCTGATTCAGATTCCTTATGGGCGGGCTAGGACAATGCTAGCCACCCCTCTGATAGCCGCCACCGCCGCGTCTTCATCCACCTCGTCCGTAACCACCAAGTCCTTTCCGTCCACCTCTATTCCCGTGCGGCTACATCAACGGGCGAGGCCCGGGGTCTGGGCCATCATGGTAAGAATTTTTCATCTTCTGCTCGTACCAACTCATGAGAATAGGTTTGATCTAGATCTGGTACAAGTACTATTTGTACGCGAATGACAACCACTGGGCCGGAGAGAGGAAGGAACATGTGGACGTGCTATGGACCTTCTCAATGCAATTCCGGCAGGCCAGCTGCCAACAATCATTCGGAATGACCCAGTAGGCGGTCCGGATATTATCATCTGCGAGATCCGGGATATTCTCCTGGTCCACATTGACGTTTCGATCCTCTCTATTTGAATGCTTTTCGCCTGGGAAACCTGCTATTCCGTAAGGAGGAATAGATCTTCCAATAAAAATGTCGTGTCTAGGATTTCTTTCAGGTATATATATATAGACATACCTGCCAGTAGCAGGGGTAATCGGGGTAAGAGGAGCGACCTAACTAGCCGAAGAGCTTGTCGTCATACTCGGGGAACCCCTCAGAATCTTGGAATTTTTGGGACCGGTTGAACTTCCCGGAGCCGTGCGAGAAGTGGCAGACTTGGTCTACCCCATGAAGTCGGCTATCTGTATGCGTTGAGATTGGCCTTCCCTGCAGGCGTAATCAATAGCAGCCGATATATTATTCTTCTTTGTATCGCTCATGTACACAATAGTCGCTTGAAAACGGGCCCTGATAGACTGCTTGAGGCCGTGCACAAAGTATGCCACCAAATTGGGCTCATTGAACACATCCTTTCACACACTCGAGGCCGTGTGGATGAGAATCAAGAAATATAACTCGTTCTCTTGGCCTTTCTGTGTCGCACCGATGACTTCATCGTGGGCCGCTTGAAAGACGTCGTCCGTAAGGATCCTTTTGATGAGATCTTCAAGACGTACGGCATGGTTGCGTTCAGGTTTAACCCATTGAAACGGATAGCTGGGGAGACCTGGGAGTGGTACGATTCCTTAGCCTCACCGAATACTGAGTAATTCAAGATCTTTGACCCAATTGCTTCGAAATTGTTCAGCATGTAAAGGTTCTCCTTCATCTTCGCCAAACCCACACAAAACCAAGGGAAAAGCAAGGAATTGGAACGAAGGGTGCCCTAAGTCCCTCTTTCGAGGCGGCTCAGTGAGTGTGGTAGAGAGTTAAGCAAAAGCGTCGGATTCTTTAATCGTTAACTGCACGATAAACTGGTCTCCCGACCTAGAATTTTCCAGTCATTTAAGTGAAAAGAAAAGAAAAACACAGAAAACAAAAATGTCCACCAGTTCTCATGATCGACCGTCCTACTCTCCCGCGCAAGCAGCTATTCGAAAGGACTGTCAGACCGAGGAAAAAATTGTCGCTACGCAGCTCCGACAGGAGCAGAAAATTGTCAACATAGACCTATCCATTCGCTTGGAGACAATGAAACAAACCAAGCTTCGCGAAAGCGGAATGGATAAAGCCTTAACTGCTCTGAGCGAGCGCATTTAGGAGTTAGAAGACCTGAACGGCCGTTTCAAGAAAGTGTAAACACGGTCAAGCTCAAAAAGGAGACACTAACGCGTCTAGAAGAAAAGTTGGATGGAACCCAGATCCCCGGCCCCTGGCATGGCATTATTAAAGGCCAAGACGGTGCCTCGATAATGGAACCTACCGTGAAGGAGCTACGCTCTCAACTGAACGGACTGATCGAACCGAGAGCGAACCCGTCCGCCATTCTAAGGACGAACCCAACACGGGACATGTTCATTTCGGGGAACCGAAGATGGAAGCGGACACAGTAATCACGTCAGTGACGACCACCAAACGATCCCCCAAGGAAGTCAAGAAATAAGTCCTTGCCTCTGACGAGGAACTTGACGCTGAAAACCAGGGAGGGTTCACGAAGACTGACAAAGACACGTCCGCGCAAGTGGAGCCTATTTCTTTCTAGGAGAGATAGAAGGGACCGAGGTTCGGCACAATGACGTCAATCAAGCCAACCGACCCTCGCATTGGCCGGCTACTGTCGTATCGTTTTTATCGACTGAGCAACCGCGCGCAAGAGCGCAATTAAAGTAAGCCTCAGCAGGTCAGAAGAATCATCAAACAAATTAACACCTCCATAGGCGATCAAATCTTCGATGGGTCCGACACCATTCTGGTCTTTGACATTCTTCCACTATCCTGATCAGGTAGTCACCTGATCAGGATAGTGGAAGAATGCGATATCCTCGCAATGTCGGAATCTCAATGGCTGATCGTCCTACTCTACTACTTGTGTGGAAACGCAAAAAAATGTACCAAACCGCTCGACGCGGAGTCAAAGACACTGGAGTTACCAGCTGGTCTGGAGCAATCCAGTATTTCCTCCGCACCTATGCCGATTCAGCAAAGATACGCGATGTATTCCAAGACTTCCGCAATACCCGAAATAAGCTCGATTAATACGAGCCTTCATTCGGCAATCGCTTACGCGTACCGGCCTACCGCTGTGGTAACGTCTTCATGGAGTCAGAACAGAATAAAGTCTTCATCGACGGACTGCTTCCGAGCATTCGGACCCTTGTTGCTAGCTATCGCGAATCAGCCGGACGGACACTCTATTTAGAGGACTTGGTGGGTTATTCCAGAGATGAAGGCGAGTTCTACAGGGCCCGTCGGCCAGCTCATACCCGCCTGCCGAAGGGGTTACTACCAACTCCCGTTCACACGGTCAACTTTGTGGAGGAAGACTCTGCCATTCCTCATTCCAATACGCTAAGTTTCATTTTAGGCCATTTTGATTTATCTGAGAAGGAAATCAACCTAACAGTGAACAGTGCCTACCAAAACAATCAAACCGAATTTGGAAATTTCTTAAACTAAAACCAACTCTAATGCATAAAGAATTTGAAATCCCTACTTTTCCAACCGATATGTTTACTGGACATATAAGAGAATTTATAAAAGCAGGATCGACCTCTCTTAACTGCCCTTAAGATTTTTTGGGTGTATTTGTTTTAACAATAATGTCAAGCGCTATAGGTAGTGCTAGAATAATCCAGATAAAGGAAGGATGGACAGAACCATCAATATTATTCACGGCAGTTATAGCTCCGCCCTCTTCAAAAAAATCACCTGCATTTAAGCTTGCATTAAAACCAGTTTATGAGCTCCAGAAAAAGCTCAAAAAACAATATGAAATTGAGAAAGAAAACTTCGTAGAAGGAATGGATCGATGGGAAGCTGACAAAGAAAACAACGACCGTCCTACAAAGCCCATCTTTCCTAGAAATCTAATAAATGATGCAACCCTTGAGGCAATAGCTAAAATACTTGCACAAAACCCTAAAGGACTATTAATGGGAATGGACGAATTAGCAGGTTGGATAAAATCAATGGATCAATACAGAGGCGGTAAAGGTGGAGATAAGGATAAGTGGCTATCAATGTGGTCTGGTACTCCCTTCTCTGTGGACCGATCTTCTAAAGATGAACCTCATATTATTGAGAACCCTTGTATCAATACAACCGGAGGAATACAACCTGAACGACTTAAATGTTTAAGGAGTAAAGATCATGATGGCTTCATTGAACGGATTCTACTCTCGTTCCCTAAACCAATAAAAGACGATTGGGTAGAAGAGGGAGTTAGTAAAGAAATTGTTAGCAACTACCAGAAAAGGTACAATGAGTTGTATGATTTAAAACCTTCCACTCAGGAAGACGGATCTTTCAAACCAATCGTTCTTAAGTTTACTCCACAGGCTAAAAAATTCTGGGTAGATTTTTTTAAAGTGAACTGCGACGAAATTTGGAATGAAAGCAATCCTTCAATTAAGGCCGCATTCAAAAAAATTGAAGCTTATAGTGCTCGATTTAGCCTTGTTGTGCAACTGATGTCATATCCACAAAGCACGTGTATCGATAAGGAAGCTGTGGAGGTCGCAGTGGCATTAGCTGAGTACTTTAAAGCTAATGTTAGAAAAGTTTATGCATTAATTGAAAATGAAAAAGTCCGTACGAGAATACTAATAGCTATCAACAGAATAAAATCTAATGGAGGTGAAATATCTGCTAGAGATTGCTATACCAAAAAGATTGCAAATACTAAAAATAGTAAATCAGCTCTAAAACTCTTTGAGGAATTACAACAATTGGGGCACGGCACCATCATGTTCAAAAAAAATTCCTCCGGCGGTAGGCAAACAATAATCTTCAAGTTGAGATAAAAGTTCTGCAATCAGCAATCAGACAAAACCTACCGTAACAGGCTGTAAATGAGCACAATAAAGGACCAAGGAAGGATTTATTTTAATAGGCATTTAGCTGCAATCAGATTTAGCAAGACCTGATTGCAGCTAAAAAAAGAACGGATAATGTTTAAAAACGTAAACATAGAACATTGATTAACAGCGACTTAAACATCATTATTTTTGATTGCTGATTGCAGCAAATAAGCATTTCAATTCACCTGATTTAGGAGAAGCAGTTACTTCTCTTCACCATATATATCGCTAAACCTACTTCCATCAGCGAATCTCTTTGGTAAGTACTCTTTTAAGGAAAATTTCACACTATCCGGCATAGCGTTTTTACGCATAGAGTTACTAATAATATCTAAATTAACTCAAACGAAAAAGAAATAACTAAAAATTACAAACCGGCACGAATTGTTCAAATATGAAATCAAATAATATAAAGAACAATACGTATTCGAAACAACAGAGAACTGTCAACTGTGTGTCTGTTATTGTATTCTGTACGTGTGCTCCCGCACGGCTTTTGGTTGGTCTCGAGCGACACGTCCCGCCAAGTGGCACCACCTGGCGTGGCTCGCCCGCCCACGCGCGGGGCCCGGCCGCAGGCCGGGCCCCGCCCGTGGGCGGGCGAGCCATGCCAAGTGGTGCCACTTGTCGCCACGTGGCGCCCCCGGGGCCAATGGCAGGCCGTGCGCGCACGCACGTTGCGCTCTGCCGATTGGCGCATGACCGTTTTCGCGGGCGAGGATTGGGGCGAGCTATATGATCTCAACGCCGATCCGCGCGAGTGCAAAAACCTGTGGGATGATCCAGAACACGCTGGCACAAAAGCGGCGATGTCGATGCGTTTGCTGGATCACTTGAC
>JAVCKV010383595.1:0-13044 GCA_032274145.1 Herpochondria borealis | reverse complement strand
CGTGACAGTAGTGTGACAGTTGTACCACTTGTATGTCTGTCTGAACTATGCGGGATTTTCGTGAACTACGACCTTAAGTCCATAGATAACTATAATTCCATTTCAGTCCAGCTTTTACTATCATCCAGTGCTTCGTATAATTACTATCGATTATACCATAGTAAATCTATGACTCACACATTTTGTTATCTTCATAAAAATTATTTATAACGCGCTGTATGTTTTATCATTCCGACCCAACTTGTGCTTATCGTGCGCAGCGACCGTACAGTGTACAGTAGTCTGTATCCCATTCTCTAGAGCGAGATTGCTAGCTAGCTACTTAGATAGTGTGGGGCCTTGGCGCGCCAACCCCCAACGAATAGATTTCAGACTTCCAACGTTGGGACAGGGCGAGCGGTTAGTTGGCTGGATGTTTTCAAAGCTAGAGTCTACGCTATTAGGTGGGGTAGTGACAACCATATTTGCGACGACCCTGCCTGAGCTAGCAACTGGCGATCATTGTCTCAACCTCTAACCTAAAACAATCAAATTGACAAAGGCCTCGGACTCACTCTTTGGCCTTTAGAGACTAAAAAATAGAATGAGCGAATCTCTAGCTAGGAGACACCGACAGACAATACAGTCTGTACTGGGCAAGCAAGTCCTCCTCGTCGGCGAAAGCGGAGGAAATCCAAGGTATGGACAAAGAGGGTCGTGTGAAGGCACTAAAACGTCTCATCAGCGCCGAGGTCTTGAAGGATGTTACTGAGCAACACAAACCGGTGGGGTTCCAAAGAGGATTCTCAAACGTATCGGTCAGATCATGTCGAGTGAAGTACTCTGTCATGATTGGTAACGTATCAAATACGCTGGTCTGGAGGAAGTACTCTGTCGAAATAGGCAAGCTATTCCTGCTCAACTTGATTACATGACAAGATGGTATCATGTTGACTATATATCCTGTGTTGAAAGCTATCATGAAGCGAGAAAATCGCAGTACGACACTTACATATCCATTTGGTGACATCCACGGCGGACCCAGCCAGAGCATGTGTGCACTTGCAACAGCGTTTTCGTTAACAGTCTGCTGGGGTTGGATTTCGGTTTGAATCGGAGTAGGAGGAAGCATAATGGGATTCATTCGGGGAAGGGTGGCCAAGAGCGGCGGGCTCGTTGGAACTGAAGTAGGAGGAAGCATCGTTGGTGCTGGAGTAGGCGGAGCCGGGGGTGTCCAACCAGTGCCGCTTCAACAAAGGCAATGCCATGTTACTACTCTTGGCACTTTTTCTTGGTTCTACTCTTTGCCATCTGAGCGCCTGGAGGGAATGCTGAGTACATGAGCACCATGTGGAGTGAGAGACTGAGGTTCTTGCAAGACGACGCATGTGGCGAAGAATATCTGATACGAGCAAGAAGCGTTGAACTCAAATATGAATATATAGACATTTCTCTGGCGATGAAGCAAAATGGGCGAACTTAATCTACAATCTATTCGACTCAAGGTGGGCAGACTGCACCAGTAAACCCATAGTTCTTCTCCAAAAACTCTGGCAAGACCACTTCCGAAAACGCTTTTAGGACGTCCTCTTGCGAGTCCCAGTTGGTAACCCGAAGGTAGCGAGGAAACTCAATCTGAATGGCGTCCACAGTTCCACCCATCTCTGACCCATGCTGGTCGAGATTATACCCGCCCTGGAAGTAAGCCTCATTTCCGTTCGTGCTAGGTGTTGTCGGACTTGGAATCGAGATATATCCACTGGTATTGAAAGCAGTAGGGAGCTCAAAGAGTTTGCCAAAGCTCGGATTGACGGAAGAATCGCCTCTCATGAGTGTGGAAAGGGAGACACCGCTTGAGCTTACCAAGTTCTTTATAGAGGACGAGCCAGCCAAGCCGTCGATTTCTGCGTCCGTCAGTTGCAACTGGGTCCTCCAGATTCTATAACCCATTTCAATTCTTGCTTCTGGATGACCATGACCATGAAAGTCAAGCGTGAGACCTGCTCCACATGTCGAGCTTTCAATCGCCAGTCGCGCGTCCGCTGCGAAAGCATGGAACTCGTTGTAGGCCTGAATGGCGATTGGATCTCCCATGGCTGCTTGATTAATCTCTCTGTTTGGATCTAGCTTGATTCGGGCAAGTCGGTTCACGACAAGATGGCAGCGCTGACCAGAGAATTCGGCAAACATGTCGACAGCGCGACGAGCCATTTCCTGCGTGTTCCCATCGTTGAAAGTCACAGCGCGACATGTGCTATTATTCTTCGGAGCGCAATTCTTGTCCCAGATGCACTTCTCTTCGACATCATCATAACAGCCATGATCTCTATCGGTGATGGCATCAAGAATCACGTCGCCGCCATGACCAGTGAGGATGAGACACGGCGCTGTTCCTGGAATGTACTCAGTGTAGCCATTAACGCCACGAGACCCAGAGAGGACCGTAAATGGTAGAGGGACCTCGTATTGAGCTCTGAGAGTATTGACAGACCTGAACCTCTCGAATTGTACGGTCCATTCCTTGAGAGTTTCGACGACTGCAGATCTGGAATCCTTGGGTTCGAACCGGTACCAGTAGTTGTCCTTGTGAGGGAATGTAACCGCAGTCTCGCCATCCACAAGACCAGTTGGAATGGCAGACTTGAACGCATCACTCACGCTTGTGTCGTCGCAGGCTTCCCAGCCACCAGTGCTATCGAAAGCGAAAATGGGTGTAGGATCCTCGTGTGTACCTTGATAGACGATCAACTGATCATCAAGAGTGGACAGAATAAAGTTACCCTGTACGAGCTCCCACCCTGGACGGGAACTTGCATCATTTACGAATGCATCATCATTTATAAATTCAACAACAGTTCCAGCATCTACATCTTGGGGTGCCGTAAATGTGATAATGCTCTCACTGATAGGAAGAAATCCATCGCATCCCCATCCAGCGTCGGTAAAGCTAATCACTGTGCCTTGTGCGATCGTCACCCAAGGAACGAAAGCAAAGCCTCGCGGACTGTCGGAAAGGAACGCAACGATGGTTACGTCGCCTGGTTGCAGGACCGTGGTTGTTGGCGCTTGAGTGGGCACTGGCGTCGAGACAGGAGCATCAGTTGGAGCGGCACAACAGACAACACCGTCGTAGCCGTTGCCGGCATCGAAGCAGGACTGTTGGCAGTACTGATTATTCAGCCAGTCAGGGTTCGTAGTAGGAGTGTTGCAACGGTTGTTGATCTGCCAAGTTGCAGTCTCGCAGTCGAGTCCGTTGTTGATCATGTAATTGTCTTCGACGTTGTCGCAGACGAGACAAGGAGGAGCAACAGTAGGTGTGACCTCGCAGCAAACAATACCATCGTATCCGTTACCAGCATCAAAGCAGGACTGTTGGCAGTACTGATTATTGAGCCAGTCAGGGTTCGTAGTGGGAGTGTTGCAACGGTTGTTGATCTGCCAAGTTGCGGTCTCGCAGTCAAGTCCGTTGTTGTTCATGTAATTGTCTTCGACGTTGTCGCATGGAATGCAACCTTGCTCGCGTCTGCGAAGAGAAGATCCCTGTTCCTCGAATATAGAGGGAGAATGAGTAGTAGAGAAGTGTACGTAATGTTAGTTTTGGCTCGCCATTCAAGATACCAAACGAGAAAATGAACTTATCAAATGCGATAAGACACACATGAGTGAAATTGCTTTCACCGTTGCTGGCTGTTGGCTGTTGGCGGGTGGTGTCGATGCATTGGCATGTTATCTTTTCTCGTTTGCTTACCTCAATCGCTGCTGCAACACACCCAAAGCCGGCGGTGAGGAAAAAGTGGGAAACTGTGTTGAGCTTCATTGTGTATTTACAGGTCTAAACAAGTGACTTGCAACGATCAGCAGTCTTTTTGTAAATTTGTGGGAAGATCGAAAGTGTTTCTTGTGAACACGTTTGCGTTTGACTTGAAGCTGTTTCAGGCTGGATATATCATGTTCATACCGTCGTCACCGGGTTGGTTATTCCCGCGACATGATGTTTTAACGCCCACCTCCGATCCCCGTAGAATACATGCTGCAGGTTCCTTTAACGCCCAATGAGAGGGAAAGAGGTGCAACGTGGACAAGGTTGGATACGAGTGAGTACTGTAGTCCCGTTATGACATGCTGAAGTTAAGCCCACCTCCAATGCCCGTGGAATGCATGCTGGATTGGTTCCGGTGTTCTTCTTGGAAGCAAATTGACATTTCATCTGGGCCATGAAATGGTGTCTTTTCCAAGACTGTCAACCTCACATTGCGATACAATCCTACTCCCAGTATTCATTTTCGATCTTTGCTCGTCTTTTCTTCGCAAGAACCAAGAAGATGAAAGAAGTGGGATTGGATAGTCCCGCCCACCTCCAATATTCGTTCGTAGAGAGCCTTCTGGAAGTTCCTTTTACGACCCACCAACGACTTTGACAAATCGTTAACAGAAGGCTAAGAGGTGTCTTTGACAAGCTGCCACCCTCACATTGCGATGCAATCCTATTCACTATAGAGTTGTCTTCGATTTTCGCTCGCAGATGAAAAGGGGCATATCAAACGAGGCCACCTCCGCAAGATGCGTCACTGCACTCACTACACATCGGAAGATACACTTCAATATCATTAGAACAGTTACGAGGAGAATTGAACACGTAGCCAGTCTTGTCGAGGAACTTGTCAGGTTTTTCGATCCCAGGGCTATTGTAGAGCTATGCACGCTAATGCACTCACTACACATGTTGAGAGGATACACTTCAACTTACGCAGGAGAGCTTCCACTCACTCACTGCGCAGTGGAAGTTATACTCCAACATTCACCCAGCATTCACACAAAAACAAAGGCCTACGAGTAAGCAGTAGACTCTCTAGGATACGTACAACCCGCTCTATCAAGATCGGGTATCCTCCGATAACGCGCGTCAGATCTAGATATCGTCCTCTAGAGATCCGAGTATCTCTTGGAGAGACCCTCTCCTACTTTGAAGGGAGTGGCGCATGTTTTAGATCAGGAACGACGAGATCGTTCCCAAGGCCTACATCGAACGCGACACGCAATCTCAGCAGCGAACGATTGAGTGTGTGTTATGCATGTTTTGTAGTGTGTATCGGTAGTAGTCCATCAACGGATGTGTGTGCAATGATCCGTTGATGATTCGTTGCTCACAGCATTTAGAGTATGGCTGCCACTCCACACTATAGACTACCTGGAGGGTTCGTTGTTGGAGCGAGAGAAGAGTGGTCGATGATAAATGACTATTCTCATCGGAGAGGTTGGATCCCCTGACAGGTATAGATACAACTCCCAGTGAATTGCTCTACTAGCTAGAGCCATCGACAGCGTGGAGGGCAACTGTGTAGCTGTGAAAGGATATCGATTGAATTTTTGCATCGGAGTAGCGCCGAAATCTCGCAAATTTAACATCCTTGTGTCCAAGCAACAAGGATACTGTCACCAATCCAGGAATCCCTCTATTGGTGTTGGCTTGTTGTAGTGACTCTGTTTCACCTGGGTATGGTATAGACTACCACAAGTGCCGAACGGGACTCGATGACCGCATATAGGTAACACAGTAGAATATTCTGCACCACTCGCCACCACTGGATGAGCCCGAACGAATCTCTACCTGCCAGTTGCTACAGACAAGACGCCGCCTTAGGGCTCCCCGGATTCCTGCCAGCTACAGGTTGACTTGAAGCTCACCGCTTCCCATCTGGCTGCCAAACGGATCAATTTGTTGCTGAGGGACACACACGGAGACGGAAAGGCAGAGGAAACACGTACTACCTATCTTCATGTTCGCCCAAGTCAATCATGCAATTCCAAGGCGGAGGCGTTATGCTTCATCGGTTGCTCGATTCTAACGAGTTAACAAAACTAGAAGGGTGATGCTGCAAGCAACTCTAGTAGAATTCTTGCACTGCCGCCAAATTGCCGCTGCGATCTCAAGCATTACTGCGCATAAGTATGGCCTATCCCAACATGTTTCTTGGAGTGGGATTCTTGGTAAAGAATCCCAAATGGGAACCCGTCACGACGGCACCACTCGGAATGTTGAGGTTGAGAAACTTTACGAGGGCTCGAGCCTCGCTGAGCTTTTCACTCGGTCCACGACAAGAATATTCCTCATCTGCCTCCTCCTCTGTCTGCATCCAATGACCGCATCAAGACGACAGAAGCATATGTGCAAACTGGTGTCGCAGTTCAAAAGGAATATCATCTACAAGCTTATCAGCCTCGAAATCGATTTGTCGTGGCATTCTCGGGGCTAGTAGGCCCAGTGGAATACCGCCGACACGGAATACTGTAGTACCAATGGGAGGGCTAGGTTCATCACTTTTACCTCCGTTTGTTATTTGGTAGATTCTGCTTGCACGACGTTCCTCCTACTGGGTTTTTGCGAGCAAGTAGATGCAACGGAATCTACAAAATGACAAATTGAGTCATTAGAAACTTCCTCCCTCATCGTAATAATATTCCGTTTCAGTGGCTTTTTAAGATTCCAAAATGGGAATTTCGGTAGGTCTATTTTTAATCCAAACGCAAGCTCGGCTTCTTTCTAAGAAAAAATTGCACACGCACCTTAAAGCCAAAGTGGCAGTCAAAGACAGAGCCCTCAGCGCACCCAATTCAGACTCCGTCAAGGGCTGGGTTGGTAGGATTAACACCAAGCGTAAAGTACTAGCAATCTGGTTCTGGTTGCATTTTCGTAGCCAACACAGACAATCACTCACTCAATACAGTCCGTCTGTCGACAGGACTTGCTAGTCTGTGATAGCAATGGCATGCAGAGCCCTTGTTTGAGATTTTGACCAAGAGACTGTGATATACGCTCTCTTGATTCTAAACGACTACTACACGTATGGCATATGCTAATGCTGCGTAACGTTTTCGCCGTAGAATAGGAATCAATCTTGCTTGCTACATGTACTTGACTGGGCTACGATTCAACCATGCACGATTCAACCATGCACGATTCGACCACTTGATTCGTCCACTTGATTCGACATCAGAAGTGTGCATTTTCTTTTTTTGTCATCGTTGCTCCTCTCTTTCTTTCTTGTGTCGCTTGGTCTAGACCTTGTCAAGATGGCAACAGCAACAACAACAACAACCGAATCCTACATTCTTGTTCGCATCGTTTTCCTTCGATGCCTGGCATTTATCTACGGTGTTGCCTTTACGGTTGCATACAAACAGAATAAGGCCTTAATCGGCGACGAGGGCATTACACCTGCACGTAATGTTCTTGACAGGGCACAAGGTCGAGGTAACAAAGTGCGAAAGCATCGTGCCAGACTAAACAAAGATCACGGAAACGGGTGGTTCCTATTGTCATACATCGAAACGCTACGAGAGGTCTTATGGGATCGAACTGACTCGGCTAATCACCCAGTCACTACTATTCTCTGGTTGGCGACAGATCGAGCCAAACTCAATCCGTGGTTAGATTGTACTGCCCTCTGTGGATTGTTTGCGGCCATTCTGGTGTTCATACTTGGAGCGGCTAATGTTCCACTCTTACTGTTATTGTTTACGTGTCAGCGATCTTTGTGGGCTGTCGGGGGAGAATGGTACGCGTATGGCTGGGAACCTCTCTTGGCAGAGCTTGGGTTTCATGCCCTCTTTATGGTTCCTCTTTTCCAACTCACGAGAACAACATCGGAAGTTCCGTTGATTGTGGTGTGGGCAATGCGTTGGTTTCTCTTTCGTATCATGATGGGAGCAGGGCTCACCAAAATCAAGGGGAGCAACCATTGGAGAGACTTGACTGCTATGAACTACTTTTATGAGACTCAGCCGGTTCCCAACCTTTTCTCCAAGTACTTTCATTTTGCACCTGAATGGTGGCATCGTTTTGAGGTATTGAGCAATCATGTTGTGGAATTAGTGGCGCCTTGGCTCCTGATCTTGGTGCCCTACTTTCGTCAATGCCGCATTGCGGGTGGTGTCATCCAAATTCTCTTTCAGGCCGTCTTGATACTATCAGGAAATTTGAGCTTTCTCAATTGGTTGACAGCGGTTCCCGCCATCTTTTGTTTTGATGACGAACTTTTGAGGCCCTTCTTTCCTAATGCCGACACAACGTTGTCGTCCGTCAGCACACCACCACAACAAGTCCCAATCACTAGACAAGTCGCCAGTGTCACATTTGGACTCCTGATTGCTGGATTGAGTTTACGGATTATTCAGAACTTTTTCTCGGGTGACCAAACGATGATTGGTTCCTTTGATCGCTTTCGAATCGTCAACACGTTTGGTGCCTTTGGGACTATCAGTGAAGAACGTTCGGAACTGATTATTAGCAGTGCGATGGACATGGACGGAGAATGGAAAGAGTATGAGTTTCCAGTGAAACCTGGTGATCCTACAAAGCGCCCTAGATGGATATCGCCGTATCATTACCGCCTCGACTGGCAAATGTGGATTGCAGCCCAGTCTGGGACCATTTATGCGAGTCCATGGATGTACAGGTTCCTTATTAAGCTCTTGGAGGCTGATTCTGGTGTCCTGAAAACGCTCATGGCCCACGATCCGTGGGATGGCGCAAAACCCAAATATATTCGGGTGGATCGATACCGGTACAAGTTTCATCGTCGCCTCAAGAACGATGATGATGAGAGCATTTACTGGGATCGCGAACACGTCCAGAGTTTTTACCCGCGGCGCGGCGCTGCCACTTTGGAGACACTATGGCGACAGGTAGACAGAACTGGAACTTAGAGACTCCATTTATAAAGCCAGGAAGCAAAGCAGACTTTTTTCTCAGTGAGTGTACACGTATACATGTACATGTACGCGTCTCTACTCTAGAGTATGGATAGAGTAGAGACTACTAGAGTAGAGCTCTATTAAAGGAGTCCACTGCTACTAGTTAGTCTTTTCCAATGCTAAACCGCAACGTAAGATCGTGTACTATACGAGTGCAACTTGGAACTCTAAGAGGACCTGCTTCTCGCCAGTGGTCAATAGACAACTCACTGTTTGGGTCCAACTCTAAATACTTATTGTTGATACATAAGTGGACATGCATTCTCTGTGGAACATCTTGTATCGATTGATAGGTGGTTGGAGCGATGTTCTTCACGAGCACGTTGGATCGCCTAGTTTTTTAGCGGGAACATAAACTATTGGTGCTTTTAGATGTCACCGTTAAACTTTAACGTTTGTATATACACATGGTATACGTGAATATACTGTAGTATCAGATTTCTGAGAACGAAATCGAATCCCGGATTCTGCGAAAAATCATGTTTGGATTCTCATAAAATCATTCACCATGCCACGGAATGCTCTTGAAAAGTTTCAAAAGATCGTCTTGGATGGTCTCGATTGCCCCTGTTCAGCCCTTGCTCTGAACTGCTTGCAGTTTGGTTGCTGTATTACCCATCTTCCAATCGCAAGCTTTGATATGGATCAGAATGCAGATTGGATGCAACATTTATGCAAATCAAACCCAGATACAAAGTTGCGTTCTCTCGTGATTCCTGGAACGCACGATTCTGCCACACCCACCATTTCCAAGTTCCAGCCCTTTTCCGCATCAGGTTTGACTCAGAACTTGTCTATCTTGGAGCAGTTGAATCGCGGCATTCGTTATTTGGACCTGCGTTTGGCTGGAGGAGGAGGAACCATTAGTGTCTTCCATGGATGTCTCCAGGGAGGACCGTTGGCTGATATCTGTCAAGAGATTTGCGCGTTCATGGAAGAACATCCTGGTGAATTTCTCTTTATTGAAATGGTCTCCGAGTACGGTCAAGCCTTTTCTCCTGCGGAAAAGTTGACAGCCCTCGACATGCTTCATGAATCCTTGGGCCCCTATCTCTGCAAGGAGACTGATCCTTCCGTCTTTTGGAACCAGAAGACGATGCAAGAATTGACTGCATCCAACCAACGCGTCTGCATCTTGGTCCACAATCGCATCTATGAAGGCTTTGAAGCAGCCGACAGTGGCGTCACGTACGATCGCGCGTACATTAAGGACAATTACAATTTCTTTGATTCCGGCCAGTTTATGCACAATCGTTGGCACAATACTCGCGAGAACGATCAGCTCTTGCAATGGAACTTGGATGAAGTTCATCGTAATGGGCCTGATCGCAATCGACTCTTGGTCAATCAGTTTGTGCTGACCCCCGGCGTGGGTGGTGCGAAGGACATTTTGAACCTCCTCGTGGGCATGTCCTCTCTACGTCCCGTATCGTTTGCGTCCAGGTTGGCGCAACCCATGGATGAGTTTCTTCGTGCGAATGCGACTGAATCGTGGAATGTCATTATGATGGATTACGTCGATCTCGTGCCTGGACTCATTTCCTTTCTCATTGGACTCAACTTTGTGGGCTCGTTGGAAATCATCAAGGCGACGATTGTTGGAGAGGACCTGGACGTGACGGACAAGATTCAGTCCTTTGTGCAACGTGCCAAAGTCTTGTACTTGACCAATGTCGCGACCGACTTGGGGCTGGACGTTTTGGAGGGACAGTTGAAGGTGGAGTACAACATCAAGGACAAGCAGGCCAGCACGTTGACTGTGGACTTTGACGATGATACAGAAGTTGTTCTCAGTGAATATGATTTGTACGTGCGAGAGTAGTTGGTGGTAGTAATCTTTATATAACTTACATGATCACTCCAACTCAACTGTGACTGTACGGGAAATGTAAGGCTCTTGCTTTGTCCGTGTATATGTAGAGTTGTAGTATGTGTGCATGATGTTGTTGCGTTATCAAGCTCCCTCCAGGCTATAGTTCGCATGACATGTTTGATAATCTTACAAGGCAACGGGGACATCTGCGAGGGACGGAGGCGAGGTTGGGGTGGCAGATGGAGCGTTGGACGCGGCGAGAGTTGGTCCAAGCATGGCCGAAGGGGCATCTGAAGGAGATGGAGTAGGAGCGGGGGAACTCGTAGGGGTCACGGACGGCGATTGCGAAACTGAAGGAACTAATGATACTCGGATCGTAGGGGAAGCAGATGGGGACGGGGAAGGCGCGGGAAATGCGCTTGGAGATAGGGTGGCGTTATAAGGGAAGGGGCAGGCGAGACCATAGGGCTTACTGATGAGCCAGATGGTAGGGAAGAAGTCCTGGATGGGAAAGGCGATGGGGCAATTTCGACGACCTGCTGGGATGCACGATGGCTGTACTTTTTGTAGACTACTTGCAATTCACACCATGCTGGTGACCGCCTGCGCCCGTGGCAAGCAGGAAGAAGGACGGAGAGAGCCACGTCGTCTCCTCTTGTTCCATAAAATCTGGAGCCGGCCCACTCGAATGAGTAGAATCACGCGCAATTACCGAGGACAGTCCTGATGATAACAACATTGATACCTCTCTGCTTTTGTTACGCTGTGTGTAGGAACCCTGCTATAGAAAACGGGCAGGCATTTCTAGAAGAAGATAGGTTTTGAGATATCACAGGTATTTGAGATGGCATATCTCAAAGAAGTTTTGAGATTATTTGAGATACATGTCATGCTACAGGTACACGACGTAAACTGTACGCGCAGGAATGCTGCCGAAGTTGACGTTCAATCTCAGCAGAGCTCACAAAAACACTCTCGTTCCAACTGCAAACTTAACAACTAAACAACAAATAAAATCAACACTATGCCGAAGAAGTCGATCCCGGAAGAAATGTTGGGCGCAATGAAAAACGTCAAGGAGCGGATTTACGCCCAAGACCTCGAAAATTTCGCTTTCCCGCGCTTTGTCAGTGCCAACACTCCTGACTACAACAAAGGAGCCAAAGAAGATTCAGGTGAAAATAAAAAATTCTGGCTCACAGGTATGCCAAAGGAGCGAAATTGCTTTGGTGAAGGCATCAACTACAAAAAGTTTCCTAAGTCCGGCTTCATCCCATTCCTCGATTATTGTAAGAAGGAGCGTCATGACGAACCCCTGCTCTTTTACCAGAGGGCCCTTGATTTGGAAAAGCTGGCTAAAGCTAAAGCGTACAGCAAGTACTTGGTCTTATTTGGGCGGGTGTACGTGAAGTATGTCCAGCCAGGCTCCGAATTCGAAATCAATATTCCGGGCGCGAACCAGGATGAATTGGCTGACGTATATGAGGAATACGAAGCTCATATTCTCCAGGAAGAACTTACTGGTGGGTTTGCGCCGAGCGATTTGGTGAGTGCCCTGGGAGCTGCAAAGTTGACCCAGCACCTTCTCTTGCAATTGAGTTTTGGAGCCTTCAAAAAAGGGAAAGACAGCAAGAAGGACTACAAAAACAAAAATGTCCCAGAAGGGGAAAAAGAAGACTTTAACTTCTGGGTCAACGGCAAGCCGACGGACTATAAGGAAACTGGAGCCGGAAAAACGTACACGACGTCTCTAAAGAAGTCCGGCTACACTCAGTTTTTGGAGTTTTGCAACAAGGAGGAAAGTCCTGAACTTGCCAACGCCATTGAGTTTCATCAGAGGGCTCTTGAGCTTGCGAGCTTGGAACATGATCGCGAAAAATACCTTGCGCTCGTGGGCGCCAGCGAACTTGAAGGCATTCTCTCCAGCAAGGCCAACAAAATGACGAATCTCGATTTGCCGGTACCTGCTAAAAAGAAGTTGGCCAAAGCGATCAGAGAATACAGCGATGAAATTGGCACTTTACTTGGCGAGTAACCCAGCAACGGCAGCAAATTACTTACTATTTCGCAGAGAATGATATATGATGCAAGGAGACCAGGTACCGCCGTCGATGTTAGATAGTCACAAATATGGAGACTTCGTAGTACCAATGAATACGTAAATGGCTTATTAATCACTACTTGTCTCTAGTCAGCATGCTCATGCTTCCGTGCGTAGTCCTGACAGAGTCCCTTCAGTGTATGGACTGGAAAGAACGTGGTGCTGCACAAGACAGCACCAGTCAGTGGTGACAAGAGCTCTTTGGTCGTGCTCGCGAGATTTTTCTCGTGAGTTTCCAACGCAGATCGATCGTACACGTTTCCGTCGCAAGCGACAACTGGATCCTTCATCAATGACAGCGTAATTGGGCAGCGTAACTGACTCGGCCTGCCATCTTCAAAGTTATCTTCCTTCGTCGGTTCCAGCATGTATTTAGAAACGGCCACATCGCGCTCCT